>JAUUEB010477557.1:0-11276 GCA_032362205.1 Clione limacina | reverse complement strand
AGAGAGAGAGAGAGAGAGAGAGAGAGAGAGAGAGAGAGAGAGAGAGAGAGAGAAAAGGTGGTTATTATAGTTGTAATAATTGTATAAGATTAATTGTAATAGTTATAACACCCTGCCATTAGTCCACCCCTCGGTGTCTTATTAAAGTAGATAATATTTAAATGTAAAAGATACGCAGTAAGCAACTAGCTACAAACTCATGCCATCCATTTTATATATAAAGATTCCCACATATTTGTCGGCGATATAACACTTAGGCGAGATTTTAGATTTTTTTAGAGTTTATAAAATTCCAAAAAATCAGATTCTAAAAATGCTTTGGTTTGTTGATGTTTTCTCTGATTAAATTTTACCAAAATAACATAAGCAGACATGCATCTCTACATTATCTTGATGGGAGCGTTAACTTCCACACTTTATTGTGTAAAAACAAACTAATCATACCTTAATCAAAAACAATTTTTTAATGCTGTTCAACACCTTCGGTTACCCTTCCACAGTCGTCTTATTCCATAACCTGTATACCAACCACTACCCGTGTTTAGAAGAGAACCACCATCATACCCCCTTCTTACCTGTATATTTCTTCAGGTATTTTTCTTGGCACGTGAATTACCTTTCAGGTACAGGCGTGTTATCTCGCAGCCACAAAGTTGCACTCTGTTCTTCTATACTCTTCGTTTCATGCACGAAATCGCCTACACATTGAGTAGTGCTTCTACTGCATATTCACATCTTCTGTGAGCATTCCCTTAAGTCGCTCAAACGAAGCGCCGACGTTACAAGATCATAATTTATTTCTATTTAGAGGATTTAACTTGTACAAGTTCTCTAGCAGCTGTGTTTATTTTGATTCTGTCGGGGAACAGCAGTCGTTTACAGCATTTGTGGCTATCGCGTTAAGTCTCTACCAGTGTTATTCGTGTTTTCTTGTGATTTTCCTAATTAAAGATGGCGCAGCAAGCTGCAGAGAGTGTTCAGTTACGACGTAAAGAAACCAGTACAGCATGGGGATTTAGAATGATGGGTGGAAGGGACATGGGTGGATTACCGCTCTTCATTGCACAAGTAAGTATATGTATTAATTTGTCTAAAAACTACTATACTAATGAATCCCGATATACTTAGTTTTTGTTGTTTTACTGTTTGTGCAACACGTTCCATTATAGATTCAACCCACACATAGTTATAGTAAGATTAGTTCTTATGTGTCGTTGTCAATAAATATGTGTTTAATGATTCTCTTATTAAAAATAAAACATTTTATGATATGTATTCTTCTGTAACCAGGATGAGGGTTAAAAACACGTGTCATTTGTCAAGGGTAACGCCAAAAAGAACGATAATCAGAACAGATTCATTATGTACAGATATTCTGCTGACGTTAAACAATTTTCATTTCAGGCCATTTTTGAGATCCCTTTTGTCTTTCCCTAGCGAATAAGATTGTTGCGGTTATTAACTTCTATGCTAACATTCTCTCTCAAATGATGTTCACTGATGATCCATTATAATACCACAAAAAGAGATTATATCTTGGCATTTCGACGCTTAGATCCAAAAAAATATAGTTAAGGTCTTTCAGCTTGTATCAGCAGAAAATTTGCTGCCAAGTAGACTAAATAACTTATCGCTAAAAACAACACCTGTCATACTGTCTGTCTGCTTGGCTAAAACGATTGGAACAAATACGAATATCGAACCTTCGAATAATCTTTTTCTCTTTATGTATATATGACATGTGTGTTTAGATATAGTTTTGTCTAGGCTGATAAATGTTACGATTTTGTTTTATTTTTGCCAAAAAATCGATTGAAAATATTTTACTTGCCTACAATTCCACAATTGATTATTTTGTAACGCCAGCGAGCACGGCATTTCCATTTCCTGCTGTCATTCGTACAACGACTGAATACTGAATACATATTTCTCTGTGTTAACGATGTTTACTGCTTGATCATATCCATCTTTTATCAATCATGTCTTGGAGAGGGGACAATGATTTCGAGAGGGGAAAATGATTTCAGTCTGGTCAAGAAACGATGATATAAGAACCGAGAAAATCATATCATAGGAAATAATAAAATTTAACCATTAAGGGTATCATCTAGCAGGCTCGTAGCTAGGGGGCATGGGGAATGCCCAATTTTTTTTTATTGTAAAAGCTTTTTGATTTGGATAATATCTAAGGTTGTCATGTAGTAAATAGAACATTAAAAAATGTCTTATTTAAGTCTGACTTTGTGTATAACAAACGATGTACGTCATTGTTTTAATATCTTGAATTTTTAACTATATATATAACGATGTAGGAGACTGAGCAGTTTATGACATTATTCATGCAATACGTTGGTGTAAATACTACCAATAATGTATTATAGAAATGCTATTAAAAAGGTAGTACATGGCCATTAGTCACAGCCATTTTAAATCTTGATTGCTGAAAATTTGTCTAGACACTTAGATTTTGTACTCACATGTACAACACATAATTGAGACATTAGCGTTATTTTTCCAGTAACTTTTAAACAGATGATAAGCCAATTAACCTCTTTGAAATAATAAATTATAATTTATACCTGAATGCTCATCTAGGCCATAGGGAGGAACATGTGAATATTATCAAGACTGCCAGGACTCAAACATAGAACCTTTCAATTCCAGGTCCAGTAGTATGTATCTAGAAGACCAAAGTACCTATAAAAGACCATGGATTTGCAGCTTAGTGTGGTCTGTAGAATCGTAAAAAGCACTCAGTTTCGTGAGGCTTTAATTGTTTTTTTTCGTATCAGAAAGTCAGTGATATTGGCATCGGTTTAAACAGAAGTTTATCTCTAGCTGCAGGGCCGTCTAAACTATTCTGCTCAGTGATCCAAATGCATGGATTTGCCAGACAGTTTCCCGGGCCTCAGTTGTTTACTTCTATAAGTGGCTATAGTGATAGTGAACAACCTTGTACACTGTATTGTACAGCTGCTTTGCCGGGGAGTATCGTGTGCAAAGGCCGGCTAAGGCTAGCTGTATGCTATCATTTCAATACTATTTTTTGTGAGTAAAGCAGTTCGTTTAATCTGATTATATAACAATTAACAATAACAACCAGTTTGCTAAAGGAAAAATATCGGACTTTCTAGAATATGAAAAGTTAGAATTAGTTTGCACAGGGGCAGATAATTACCCGTTTGATTTTATGAGGATGCTTTCCATCACACTTTCGTTTGTTTCAGGTATATAGAGTTTGTGTTAACATTGCAATTAACGATGAAATACCTTTACTAATTCATAAACAAAACAAAATTACTTGACACCTATCGATACGATCTTTCAGAACATTAGTTTATGGCCAGACAATACTTCTGCATTATCTGGTCTGCATTGTACTTGAAGTCTAAAGCTTATTGCAATTTTTGAGTTTAAGAAAACAATTCATACCAGTGTCTGCCAATATTTCCCAATATCGTCTGGTTCAACCTGACCTCCGTTGATCTCCGACAAATTTCTTTATAATTAATCATCACAAAAGTATGTAAATAAAAAAAATGTGCAAGCTACTATAAAATAAATATTTGGGCTTAAGCCAAATAAAAGAAAATAGTAGAAATTCCTCCTACAACTGCGATAAAAATAGGACACGGGTTCAGATTTTTTTTGCCAGAAACGGTATAACTGGGTACAACGAAATCAGCGAGAATTTCACCTCCTATTAATTAATATTAATGAAGGGGGCCCAGGCAAAAAGATCAAAAACATACTAGCAATCAACGGGGGTCCATGCGAGCCGTACTGCTACGCCATTAATTCCACTGTTTCTATGACAACTTTCATGAAAACAAAGGAGAGAAAGGACTTGCTTTAGCAGTGACTTTTAATTGATTAAATGTTTGTTATATCTTTTAGTTGTGACTTTAACATGGCTGTGTGTTATTTGTATAATAAAAAGTACACATTTTAATCTTCTTTCATTTTAATGGAGGGGGCCCCGCCTAAAAATTAGCATAGGGGCCCCCAAAAGTCTTGATCCAGCCCTGGTCCGGGCAGACCGTAAAGATAATGAGACTTATTATAGTGTGATGTGAAATGGTGACAATTCGGGCTGGGCCTTTTCTTGCCCTAACACCGCATCAATAGCGTACCAATTATAACTCTTCACACTGTGGACCTACGATGAACGTAGTGAAGTCCTCGTTATTATATATTGTTAGGCTAGCACTCCGTTTAAGCTACCTTGGATACTGTTGCAATGGAGGTGGAAGATCTTTTGGAAGCTTTATTCAGAAGTTTTAGAACGCCTACTTGGTCGTTCTGCGTGCGGACATCTAGTCGACTGATTAAGTTTACTTTCTTTTTTGCTGGGGGTGGTTTCCCACACTCAAGGCCTGAAGGATGATCGTCGTTTGTTTAACCGACACAGTACTAAATACAATACCAGCCACTGCAAGAATGGCTGAATGTAGCGATAAAATATTGTATTAGCAAGGGTCGGTCTTTTGTTTCTGTCTCACTGTTTCTCTCTATCTAGAGGCATTCGATAGGGTACACAACACTGGGATCGTTAATAAAAATTAACTTTGACAATGTTGCTCGTGAAAGATAAAAACATAGCCGATTGAAATACATATTTTCCCAACGAAAACCGTGTGTCCGAACATGGAAACTTTTAATTCCAGAAGTGTGTATCTAGAAAGTATATGACGTCATATCAATATAACAAACTTTCATCTACTTTCTGTGTATCAGACCGTGGAGTTGTGCAGCTTTTTGTGATCTGGGGAATCTTGAAATACATTCAGTGTCGAGAGGCTAAATTTGTGTTGTTTTTTATTAGATAGTCGATGGTATTGGTGTCTCTGCCTGGCTATTCATTAAGATCGTATCTGTTTTTAATAAAGCAAACATTATTTAAAAAAGAAATTAAGTGAATCAACAGTGAACATGTAGAGCTTTGACAAAATGCTGTGAGATGAAATAAGTCCAGTACCCCTAATAATATTTCCACGAGTTTTCTAATTAACGATAATGATTAGATACGAATTGCATACATTTAATGATATACAAATTTTTACACTCATGAATACCGAAGTATAGCTTAGTTTTAAACATTTGTTGCTATTTTCAAAAAATATAGCAAGAAACAGTGAATTAAAAAATAAACCGGAAAAAGTGCGGACGCCTTGTATTTGACTAAACTGGGTTGATATAAAACGAAACAAAATAGGAAGAGTAGGATGAATCATAATTCAATTAGTTTGCACCGGGGTGGATAATTAGCTGTTTATTTTTTTGAGGTTGCTTTTCTCTTCACACCTTCGTGTGTGTTCAGGGATATACAGTTCATGAAAGCATGGCAATAACCGATTACTTACCTTCGCTCATTAAAAAAAACAAATAGAAAAAGCTTAAGGCCGATGGCTAGGATGTTTCTGCCTGATTACAGAACATTTGTTGATGGCCAGAAAATACGACTGTGTTATCTAGTCTCTGCGTGATGCTTGACAGTCATATTTCCGAAGTAAAGAAAACAATTCCTGCCAGTGCCTGCTTATAAAGTTCCAATATCGTTAGGTTCAGCCTAACCTCCGTCGATCTCCGTCAATTGTTTTACAAATATAATCATTTCAGGTTCAGAAAGAAATTGTGTTACGTCTGCAGTAGGTTGTAGAGCTTTGATAGGTTTGTAACCGAGAGAAATTTAAAATAAGAAACACTGAGTCCCTCAGAATTGTCTTCACATCCTTTCCCTAGGGTGTTTCATCGGATGTCTTTGTTAGTTATGATAAGGAGTTTCCCAGTGGTGTAAACATCAAATTTCCTGTGACCTGGCTGATAATTCTGGTACTTCTTTAGTATTTTCCATTTTTATCGGTTTGTATCTTCTGGCTTTTTTTTCACAGACATAACCATGAGCTTTGTGCTAGGTGTATGTGATTAGTTTCTGAAATCAGACGGATGCCCATAGTGCCTCTTTTTAACTCCAAACATTGGTTGGAAATTCTTACAACTTATTGACAAACAGTTTTGCAAGAAGTGATGAACTGCACAAAATAATAAATTAACACACTGTTTAAGTTATAGAGTTGCGCAAAGATCTTGTAAGCGTTCATCACCAGCTAAAAAAGAAAATTACTGAAGAAAAGCGAAAGGCAGAAAAAATGTGCAACTGACAAAGCGGACGAGTCAATCTACTCGAAGGAAAATATCAAACAGAAGGAATAGACTACAAGGCAGCGACAACTGCAGGAAATGAGACAATGGCCTATATAGGCATCACACAGGACATGGTGAAATAGTCACCATAGGCACACGTCTTATTTCAAAAATATATCGAAAATATCTAGCATAAAGCTCGCTTGCTATGTCCAGGAAATCATTGATTTTAAAAAGGCCCTTGACAGTATAAACCATGTCACTTTATGGAGCATACTACTCCCGTATTGATTACCGGAGAATGTTATAACTATTCTTTTTAGCAAATATGCTCAGAACCGATGTTGCGTAAAACATCGAGGGCAGCATAGCGAATGGTTTAAGGTCAATTTAGGAGTTGGCCAGGGCTGTGTTATATCTCCTCTCCTGGTTCTTGTGGCCATATATTGGGTAATGAAAAGAGCTTCTACTGACAAACAAAGGGGAATAAGGTTGAAAGCATTTTTTTTTTTAGAACGAAGTTGTTATTATAATATTGCTTTGATATCACAATCATAGAGTATAGAGGGAAATGCAGGAGAAGACAAGTCGTATTGATATCACAATCATAGAGTGACATATAGGAGAAGACAAGTCGTATTGATACAGAGGCAGGTTCAGTTGGACTCAGCGTAAATCACGCAAAGTCAAAGATAATGAGAATGAATACAGAGTCAGATATCAGTATCAAGAAGAGTGACTTCGAGAATGTGAACGAGTTCAAATAGTTGTTAAAGACTCCTGAAACAGGGCAAACAATGACATTATAATGTCGTTATCGCCCTCATCTGTTCTTATGTTCAAGATTTCAAGATTTTTTTCAAAATTTGTATTCATAAAATCCAGGTTTAATCATACAACAACATATGGGAATCAAGCATACTTTCATATTCTGCAATACTCACCCGAAGCTCGACGATTCATTTATCAGTTGCCATTTGCGTCACATATTTATACAGCTGATAGACATGGCCCTTGATATTAAATGTGAAGTGCATCCTTTTTCCTTGAACTAAATGTTCTTAGAAAATTATTAAATTGAGAATCTTAAGTGGAAGACGATGTTGATAATTTATTTACTGTAACTAGGTCAGAAAGGTAACGGGTTTTCCCGAATTATAAACAACTAGGAATGTGTAAAGGTAAGGTACACGACAGAAAGTAGGCAAGGAATAAACACCAGTAATAATGTTAGGTAAGCAGTTTATGGGGGCGTCATAACAGAATTCTGATTAGATGTCTTATATCGAGAAAATAGCGCTCGTATGTTACAATATACCGGGTGGGTAAAAAAATACCTGAACATATAACACTAATATCATCACGATGTGTGGTTCGATTCACGTGGAACGTGATATGTTTATGGTGATGTCATATGTCAAGTCAACTTGAGTGTTATCAAAATATGAGAAATAAAAGATTTCGATTTTTTATACATTCATATGCATCTCTAAAACAAGAGGCAGTGAAAAAGCGAGAGTTTTTAACGATGAATATTTATCCCTTGGATAATTCGCTTGTTTATTTGTCTGAACCTCAATAAACACAAGGTTTACATTTTTTGAAATTGTTGCGCAATTCGTTTTTGGAGGTAAGGATAGCAATTTATAAGGAGTAATATATCTATCGTTTTAAGATTTTAACCAAAAATCTACTTCTAAAAACTATCACGTCCAAATGTCAATATCCCAGATCTATATTTCTTAGTTTTGAGACGATATAACTCGACACCTTATCAATATTTCTTCAGTTTGTAAACGGCAGAATAACACATACTTTCAAATAATTGTCAATGTGATATAACAAATTATCTTCCATCAAATAATTATTCTATTTTAAAAAAAGTACTTTTGGTTCAGTGATTGTGAGTTTTCGTTTTTTTCGAGTTATATCTGAATATTGTCGAAATCTTTATCTTATCACACGATATAAACGTCAAAATCTCAGGTAGTTTAATTTTGCCAAACTAAGTTCATTTTTTGCCTACATTCTCTAAGTTCATTTCTATGTAGCATGTTTGGCTGTAACGGACGTTTTCAAAAACCAATGCCAAATTGTGTTTTTCCTTCTTTGAAATAAACAGCGTGATTGATAACGCGCTTTAAGATACCATAAACCATGTTCTAGTTTTATAACGTACGGATATGCCAAGTTGACAAACCACTCTACTTCGCACTCACATGTATCTTTAAACACTCGTAAGGAAATGACAACTTGACAAACCACTCTACTTCGGACTCACATGTATCTTTAAACACTCGTAAGGAAATGCCAACTTGACAAACCACTCTACTTCGCACTCACATGTATCTTTAAACACTCGTAAGGATATGACAACTTGACAAACCACTCTATTTCGCACTCACATGTATCTTTAAACACTCGTAAGGAAATGACAACTTGACAAACAACTCTACTTCGCACTCACATGTATCTTTAAACACTCGTGTGTATCTAATGAGAAAAAGAAAAAAACAAATAGAAGATAGACTCAGAAAAAATCACCTACGTCACAGTTTTTAGGACGTTGATTGTGCAATAAACGCCAAGGGGACATAATTTGCTAGTTGATTAAAAATGATGTACTGAGTTAAATCTATTTCTGACCAACTGTTGAAAACCAAAGGGGTCTATCTAGAAATATTCCGGAGTTATAACAATTCTTAATCTGCTCATAAAAATAAAAATAAACACCCTGTAGAATATTAAAAGGGTAATTTCTGCATCTTTTACGTTAAAACGGCTCTCATTGGTTTAATATTTGTTGTTGGCGTTGCTGATTGGATAGTAAGATAGAACTGATTCTACGCAAGATACGCATATAGAACCATTTTAATTTTTTAATGCCAGATTAACTAATTTGCAAAATTTAAACCCATTAACAAGATACCCATTAATTTTTCTCAACGGGTTTAATTCGTACTTTTCATCTAAATTGGTCCTCAAATATTGTATTTACATCAAATTGTTCAGACTTTTGCTACTTTTTTGTTGAAACAAACACAGCCGAAAAGGGTGGCAATGCCCCCATGAGTACGCTCTGTTTGTGAGTATACTCGTTATGCAATTTTGTTTTTCCTGGTCCCGAAAAATGATAATTTATTTTAACTTTCTTTTAACAGAATCCCAATAATTAAGCCTCAGTCTGCATAATTGAATGCTTTATGCTAGTGAACGAAAGAGAGAGAGAGAATGCTTTATGCAAGATAGAACCTTTTTGATATATTAACATAATGGTTATTTCAGGTCAGAAAGGTTCTATAAGAAAATACTCATATCAGTTTCTAATAGATCGAAGATATTTTAAGCTCTTGTATATGTTGTTTACATATGGACCTCTGGCCTTGATAAAACTAGATTATTTAATAATCCCCTGTTAATCACAATTTCAATGCTGTTTTCTCAAAAGCTCAACATGCGTAGATGGAATTCTTTAAATGTCAGGACATGATTTCTCATTTTATGTCAGAGAATCTATCCAAATGTCATATCATCTTATATACCCCTCGGTTCTAAATCGATCAAGGTTCTACATCTAACTGCAAGGAGCAAAACAGTTTCATGACTTCTTGTTATGACTCGAAGGTTACATTGAACTTGTGTAGAATAAATGTTTTGGGAACTCAGAAAAATGACAAGTGTTATTTCTGAGATAGGTTCTTGGCGGTGATTTATCCGCTCAATTCGAGCTATACTATATTTTTTTCTTTACAGAGGTCCGCGTCAGCAAAAGATTCGATTCAGTTTATCCCTTACTTCTTTCATCCTTTTTACCCCTTTCTTAGTGTCATTTTTGGTGTTTTTTATCATTCTTATCTGGGTTAAAATTGTACATAAAAAGAAATATTTTGCACGAAAACCTGACTTTTCAGACTGTTGTCTTATGACTATAACACGAGGTGAATTTATTAAATTAAGAGAAATGTAAAAGTTATGTCAGGATCTTCGAAGGATTTGTAATAGCCTTATGTTTTAGCACATAGTGTGATTCCTTCTACCATTTGGTTTCCGGGAAGTAAACATCTAGGAAGAAGAACAGATTGGTGTGGCAGTGTCAAGACTGGCGTGGCAGTGTCATAACATTAAAAATGGAATTATTGGAGCTTCTTCATTTCGTTTCTCGGCATATTCTATTCTTGATGGTAAAATAATGACAAGGCACGTAGCAATGATTTTGAAAAGGGAAGGGAGAATCGAGGCTAAGGTTAAATCAATGGTCGAATTTCTTTTGAAAATGAGTTATAAATGGTTGCTAGAACACTTTGTATCTCAAAAAGCGAGGGGGACCTCGTATGCTCAAATTTCTCAATCTCAAATTTGTTGGTAACCTCATGAACAATGTATTACTGTTCCATATCATTTATTTCCTGGGGTGCACCAGAAGAACTGTAGTTGTAGAACCGTTACCATGGCATCTGAGAGTATCTTGGTTTCTTCAAATCAGCCGCCAATCTTTACATTTATCAATTGGCTTAGTCTTATTATATAGTTTTATACATTCTAGAATCACTCTCACTTTAGACAACGTTCTATTCTTTTACTTTGAAAACTTGATGCCAACAGAAATGCATTGACTTAAGATATTTTAGTCGATTATCTTTTAGTCGACTAATTGACCGTATTACGACTAAACTAAGGGGAATAACTTGGGTAGCTGAATACTAAATACCTCGCCAAAATATGTGTTGGTTTATGTCATTTTTATCAAACATTCAGAGGACAATATTTTCGTCTCTAGATGAGAGTTTTGATTGTTTTTTGCGACAGTCGCGTGTAGTAATTTGTTTGACTTATCTCCTCTGATCCCACTGCCGTGAGAGAATCTAAGACATTTCCCAATTTGAATTTTGAGTCGACTTACAAAAAAACAACTTAAACTTTAGCCTTCTAACCAAAAGTGAGTTTTAAAAAATGTGACCATAGCTTTTGACATACACTTGTTGATGTGTGAAATGAAATGTCATCTAACCAATCAATTTTCTTAAAATTACAAAAATAATGTTTTTGCATATGAACGTTCAGAAGGTTATTCTGCTGTTAAAATCACTTGTGTTTTTTCATTATTGATTTTAAAAACTATATCTTACCCCCAT
>JAUUEB010477535.1:0-11277 GCA_032362205.1 Clione limacina | reverse complement strand
AAAAAAGGAAAAAACATTAAAAATAGAAGAATTAATGAAAAATAAGAAAGAAAGTAAGTCCCAAAGGAAAAAAATAAGGAAGAACAAGCCGCGCGTGCGTGGTACCCCTAGCTCTAAAAGTCCCCGAGGGACGCAAAACAGATTTTTCCCGGGGTAAACACTATTCAATTTGTGAATTTGTGAACATGCCTCAAAACATAGGTTCCCCTCATTAAATATCGGTGTACCAAAAATAAATATAAATAAAATACATAGCTTTATAGAGCGTGATTTATTTATTAATTATAAACCAATAAAACTAAATAAACAATATAAACTAATAAAAATAAAACTTTGACGTAGAATCGAACTTAAAACGTAACGCATCGTAAGCCGACGCCTTACCACTGCACCACGAAACCACTTAATGAATGTTAAGAAAATTTAATGTTATTTATATTAAATTATAGCGTTTCGCTGACAAACGCTACTACTGCGTAAAAGTTTAGTTTTTATTTATTTTGATGAAAAGTTAATATTTTTTATTTTAATTAAATAAAAAATTAATTTGTATCATTAATACATATTTTTTTAGAATTTTATATATACGAGGGTCGCAAAACATAAAAAAACTGTGATTAAAGAAAAACTGTTTCTTTATGTAAACACTTAAGGTAAGGGATTCGAGGCTATTTATTCCGACCCTCTTGCCCTAAAAGTCCCCGAGGGGCGCAAAACAGATTTTTCCCGGGGTAAACACTATTCAATTTGTGAAATGAACAATACCCTCCACATTTTGGCCAAGTTTCAGAAAAATTGAACGGATGGATCAAAAGTTATAGGCCGGAAAAGGTTATTTTTGGCTGTTTTGGGGCATTTTTACCCCCTGGGGGGCTAACGAGATTTTTTTTCAAAAATCGGAGAATGTCACTTTCTAACCTGACCGAAGTTACAACTTCATGCAAAATTTCAGAAAAATTGAACGGATGGTTGCAGAGAAAAACGCGAACGAACGAACGAACGAACGAACGAACGAACAAACGAACGAACAAACGAACGAATATGTAATTCTGGTGGCGTACAGGCAGCCACATGTTTGTCAAGGAAGATGTAATTCTAGTGGTGTACAGGCAGCCACATGTTTATCAAAGAAGATGTAATTCTAGTGGTGTACAGGCAGCCACATGTTTATCAAGGAAGATGTAATTCTGGATGTTTTTGCCACACTGACGCTTCCATCACTACAGTTTTTTTCAAGGATTATGTTATTCTAGTAATGTTACAGGCAGCCACATGTTTATCAAGGAAGATTTATTCTTGATGGTTTGACAGGCATCACAGCGTTTATCAAGGACGTCGTAACTCTGATGGTTTTACAGCATCACAATGTTAATCACGAAAGGTTTTTATCCTGCCAAACATCAACATATTTATCAAGAAATAAGTAATTCTTGTGATTTGGGTCAAACTGATGTTTCTATCCTTACAGTCATTAACATGTTTTTCAAGTAAACAATTCTATCTATTGTGTTGGATACAGTGATTGTGACAGTAAGCAACATGTTTATCATTGAAGATTAAAATCTGATGGTTATACAGGCATCACAACGTCTATCAAAGATGGTTTTTATTCTTACAAGTATCAACATATTTATCAAGAAATAGGTAATTCTTCAGATTTTAGCCAAACTGATGCTACTATACTTATAGGCATCAACTTGTTTTTCAAGGAATCTATTCTATCTGTTGTGTTGGTCACATTGATTGTCACAAGCTAAAACATGTTTATCAAGAAAGATCTAATGCTGGTGGCGTACAGGCAGCCACACTTTTATCAAGGAAGATGTAATTCTAGTGGTGTACAGGCAGCAACATGTTTATCAAGGAAGATGTAATTATAGTGGTGTACAGGCAGCCACACGTTTATCAAGGAAGATGTAATTCTAGTGGTGTACAGACAGCCACATGTTTATCAAGGAAGATGTAATTCTAGTGGTGTGCAGGCAGCCACATGTTTATCAAGGAAGATGTAATTTTAGTGGTGTACAGGCAGCCACACGTTTATCAAGGAAGATGTAATTCTAGTGGTGTACAGGCAGCCACATGTTTATCAAGGAAGATGTAATTCTAGTGGTGTGCAGGCAGCCACATGTTTATCAAGGAAGATGTAGTTCTAGTGGTGTACAGGCAGCCACATGTTTATCAAGGAAGATGTAATTCTAGTGGTGTACAGGCAGCCACATGTTTATCAAAGAAGATTAAATTCAAGTGGTGTACAGGCAGCCAGATGTTTATCTAGGAAGATGTAATTCTAGTGGTGTACAGGCAGCCACATGTTTATCAAAGAAGATTTAATTCTAGTGGTGTACAGGCAGCCACATGTATATCTAGGAAGATGTAATTCTAGTGGTGTACAGGCAGCCACATGTTCATCTAGGAATATGTAATTCTAGTAGTGTACAAGCAGCCACATGTTTATCTAGGAAGATGTAATTCTAGTGGTGTACAGGCAGCCACATGTCTATCTAGGAAGATGTAATTTTAGTGGTGTACAGGCAGCCTCATGTTTATCAAGGAAGATGTAATTCTAGTGGTGTACAGGCAGCAACATGTTTATCAAAGGGGATGTAATTCTAGTGGTGTACAAGCATACATATGTTTATCAAGTAAGATGTAATTCTAGTGGTGTACAGGCAGCCACATGTTTATCTAGGAAGATGTAATTCTAGTGGTGTACAGGCAGCCACATGTTTATCAAGGAAGATGTAATTCTAGTGGTGTATAGGCAGCCACGTGTTTATCAAGGAAGATATAATTCTGGTGGTGTTGGCCACACAGATGCTTTTTTCCTTACAGGCATCAACATGTTTTTCAAGGATTGCATTTTAGTTGTGTTGGCACATTGATTGTCACAGGCAGCAACATGTTTATCAAGTAAGATTTAATTCTAGTGGTGTTACAGACAGCAATATGTTTTTTTCAAGTGTATTGGCCGCCACATTGATACTTCTATCCTAACAGGCATCAACATGCTTATTAAGGAAGATGTAATTCTGTTGCTGACCACACTGATGCTTTTAACCTTACAGGCAGTAATATGTTCATCAAATAAGATTCAATTCAGATGATGACACAGAAAGCAACATGTTAATCAAGGAATATGTTATTCTGGTGGTTTTGGCCACACTGATGCTTCTATCCTTACATGCGTTAAAATGTTTTTAAGGAATCAATTCTTCTAGTGGTTTTGGTCAAAAACATGCTTCAATCTCTACAGGTATCAACATCTTTTCAAAGGAATCTATTCTACTGGTTGTGTTGGTCGCACTGGTTGTCAGAGGCAGCAACATGTTTATCAAGGAAGATTCAATTCTGATTGTGTTACAGACAGCAATATGTTTACCAAGGAATCTTTTATTCTAGTGGTGTTACATGCATCAACACGTTTATCACATATCATTTAACCCCTTTAAAAATGAACACGAGTGATGCCAATAACAAATGTATCCGCTTTTTGGGAGCTCTTATCTCTTATTCTTATTCAAGAAATTAATTAATTCACACAAAAATGGTGAAATATCCAATGATTTACATCTTCCCTTAACCAGCTGGTCTGGATCAATATGAAAGACTTGGTGTGATTGAACAGGTACCCATACATGACGTGATGTCAACCTATGGTTATATATGCTAAATATTATGGGAAACCACGCAGAACAGTATATTTTCAATCCATAAACAAATATGCCACAAAAGAAACACACCACACTCAATAACCCTTTAAAAAAGCTAGATCTGTGCCACATAACATAAAAGATACTGTTATGGATACCTGGAATGGGTACAACAGTGTAAAAATGAACCCAGAGGACACAAATCTTACAACTTTTATCACACCCTTGGGTAGATATATGTATAAAGTCGCCCCACAGGTATACCTTGCCTCTGGTGATGAATATACCAGAAGATATGATGACAGTGTATCACATATAAAAAGTCAAACCGAACGCCTTACTGTGGTCAGAATATATCTAAGACCCAGTTCTTCAAACAGTTTTTTTTAATTTATTTAATTCCCATCCTCTATCTTTTTCATGACCCTTGTTGGTTAGTATTAACTTAGAGTACATGAGTTGAGAAATCACTTTTTAGAAATGTTTGAAAATTCATCCATGTCACTTATTATTTTAATTTGTTAATCAACGAACACTTTGTGATTTTTTGATGGATAATGCTCAGTTGAAGATAACTTTATCATGTTGTTAAGTTTTTTTTTAATGATAATGATACAATATTACAGTTGATGGTGTTAAATGTTGGTGCTGAGATTTCTCATGCCCCTCGGATGGAAAGATCCTTTTAAGCACTGGCTTACTCTGACATTTCCATATCTCTGGGGTCCAAGAGCGGACATCCCCATTCCCAGTTCCTAATTAGGCGTCTTTTAATGTCACTGAAAATCCCTTTATTGCTTATGATCTTGACTATGTGACAATTGTTAGTATTAGTCTTACCTTACTCTGAAAAAGGGAGAAGAGGCATGCTGTTTTCCTACTTAACAAGTTTTTTAAGACGTTTAAGCGTAACAGCAACTAAGCCATCCCCACCAGCATTTAAATGATATACCCCTTAAAATATTAGTTAAAATAATAGTGATACCATGCCGTACAATGATGCAATGGTCACATATTTCATTGGTTAAAAAATCTACTTTACCTTTGCTTGACATGGTATCGTTCAAAAAACCATTTAAAACTACCAGATTCTTTAGAGATTATAAAATGATAAACATATTTTAAGAATAAAGCGATTGAGAGCCTGTTACATCTTATAGTTTTAAGTCCCCGTGCAAGACGACACCTGCAGTGTTGCTTGCGTCCCCTCACGCGGGGGAGGTGGACTAGGTCTCCAAAACCCGTCGCCAAAAAGACGACACAGGCTTCAATTAGTAATAGACAACAACTTTATCCCTTAAAGATACATCTAATAATCTTTTAACTAACATACAATGTAATAATCTTGATGATTGTTAGTTTGACTTGTTAGCATTGAATATGTTAAGTATGAGTGAAAAGTGCGAGAGTGAGAGCGTTAATCTACTCTGATGCCATAAGCTACATAAAGGCCGAAATATATAGGGTTGTTTACTACTCTAACCTACCTAAGTTTATTTAAAACTGTGTTAGATGTAATTTAATTCCTCCAATGTATTTAAATACATCTATGCATTTCAAATTTTGTCTTCCTACCGCTGTACCAGCATACATGCTCTTTGACCTGGGGAATAAAAAAGAGACAATGTAGCGTGTCTCTAATGCAATCACCTCACGGCCTACACTATGACATTTCACCAAACAGTTGAATCGTTAAACGTTTGTTGTGAAAATGGCATAATTCTAAACCGAGACAAATTCGTGTTGCTACAGATACAGCTGAATTTGCTGGCTTTGAAATAACTCCAAGCACAGTACGCCCATGTCCAAAGATCCTGGGGGCTATTGAAAAATTTCCATCACCTAAAAGCATCACTGATGTGAGATTGTGGAGTAGCTTTATAAATCAAGTATTATATGCTTTTGCTGCCACCGAGCAGATGTTGCCCTTTAGAAAGTTCCTCAGCACAAAAGAACCATTCAAATGGACTTATGAACTTAAAGGTTTGTTCAATATCTCAAAAAATAACTAGAGAAATAAGCAAATTGGACAAAATCTTTGAAAAAACACGTGCAACATGCATTGCAATAGATAGTAGCAAAACAAGATTAGGATTCCGGACTTACAAAAACATTGTAGGTGTTTAACAAACAAACCATTCTGCTTCAAAACCGCCTGGAAGATTGCTCTCGTAGAAAGTCGGTTCACTTTTCCCACGGACTCAAGATACATGCCAGTCAAAGGAGAAGCCGTAGCGTTAGTTGATGCACTCAATGTAGCAAGCACTTTGTCTTTGGATGTGAAAAGCCTCTTGAAAAGATCATTGGAGGTAGATCTTTAGAAGACATACCTAACCCAATATCTCGGAACTTGAAGGTAAAAAACTACGGTATGAGTTCAAAATTAAGCACATTCAAGACACTAAACACTTAGCAGCAGACGCTCTATGAAGACACCCTGTGGGTGAAACAGAAAGTATTTACCTCCAAGATGACATTGCCTCACTTGAAGACCAAGTTTACTAACCTAAAATCATATTAAACTACTTACGAGAAAAAACCACTGCAAGAAATAAACTTATGCCATCTTAGAATCAGTGGATGCATTGACATGTGTAAAATCATTACATGGAATGAAGTCAGAACAGCAACAGCACCTTTGTTAACACCCGATATCGTCGTAGAAGCCAGTGAATGATAAGATATGGAAGATGGTTTAAAGTGTTTTGTGTGTGTAATAAATTTTACTAATCAATATTTAATTCTTGGTTTATCTGACAGCAAATTGTAAGAAGAGACATGCACACATCTATTAAATCTCACAATACTTTTACTTTAGACCCATTTTTTGGATACACATCAACAACAGCAGGGACGGTCACTGCTTTAAAATAGTGATCGTCCACATTCTACAAACCTCCATTTCACAATAACTACATTATTCACTATGAACGAACGAACGAACGAACGAACGAACGAACGAACAAACGAATGAACGAACGAACGAACGAACGAACGAACGAACGAACGAACGAACGAACGAACGAATGAAAAACAGTAGAAAATAAACTACAAAAAGTAATGGGGAAAAGGACATTTGTTCAGTAGAACTCCTTCACGGACCTAGACATCTGCACACTGACCTCAAGAATATTAGCTAAAAACTATCCATAAGAAAAAAAAAGGTATGTTTTATGTTTTCATTTCTTGCTTCTATTTTGATCTAGTTTAATGAACCGACAGTTTGGATTATAGACGTATTCGAGGGACGTCAGAAACGCATCTTCTCATCATGTATCATATATTTCACA
This sequence comes from Clione limacina, assembly GCA_032362205.1. Taxonomy (NCBI): domain Eukaryota; kingdom Metazoa; phylum Mollusca; class Gastropoda; order Pteropoda; family Clionidae; genus Clione; species Clione limacina. The sequence goes on along the minus strand of JAUUEB010477535.1, from coordinate 4,334 downwards.
CATGTAATTGGACATGTATGATCAGAAGCTCAAATCTTAACTATGAAATTATCCTTGTCTGATTTATGATAAGATCCATTGTGGTTTCCATAGATGTCAATATTACGATATTTTAGGCAAATTATTCATGAAAGGCAGTGATCTCCCCTAAAATTCAGAACCCATCATGATAAAATATAATGTCAAGTTGACATGAAAGTTGCTACATGTAAAAATAAGTATGATTACATAAAGCTTGTGTCATACGCTATGTTGTGATTTCGAATTTTTAAATGAGGTTGGTAATTGAGGATAGAGTTATCTATTTTTGTAAAACAAAAAACATTTTCATAATCAAACGTTTCGAAATATATCCTGGCTGATGTCATAAGGAAAAGGCATGATATTGCCATGAAGAAGTAACGGGTAAATGTCAACGTAATCGAGTAACGACAGAATGGCGATACAGTTGCGTCATTAATTCATTTCCACATTATAATTTAAACCCCGTTGACGCTTCTTCCGCCAAAACAGTCAGATACAAATCTGAGGAAATTCGTATGCAAATTGGATAGTTTCTAAAAATGGATAATAAACTTTCTAACAAAAAAAAGCTATAGCAAGCAGGCTTAATATTTCGGCTTAAACGCCATTGGACAATCAGCTGTCCATTATGGGAGCGAACGGCTTAAAAGAAGATACCACAACACAAGCGAATTTAATTATTTGCAAAAAAGGTTGTGGTCTTTTAATACTTATATAACCTTCCTACTTTAAAGGTGCCGTGAGAAATATTACCATGACACATTTACTGCTGTGAGTTATGAAAATAAAGTTTTGCTCTAAGTCATATGGGGAAAATAGAAGTTTTACAAAACCCAAAAGTTGAAACAACCATGAACCCTTCTGACCTCAGCTTATCAATTGGATTACCAAGAGGTCAGGTGACAAGTCAATATTTGACAAACTTCGACTTTACCTTGTATCTAAATCCTCCACCCAAAAGGATACACACGTGACAATGTTGACTTACAATCCTCGTAGTAACTAGTCTCAATGGGGCATTGAAAAGATCGTCTCTATACACTGCGACATCTCCTTATCCTCTTCAATTACTTTCAAGAAGCTTGTTGAGTATTGACAGGTCAAAGTCTTCAGCCAGCAAATAATTTGTTAAGATTGAGTTGTGTGAGCTCAATTTCAGTAGCCCAGAATGAAAGGAAAATTGCGAACATGAAAAAGGCTCGAAATGAGTACACACATTTAAAGTTACACTTTAAATACTTTAATATATATCAATATTAACTATCTTTGACACTTAAGACGTTTCTCTAGAAACAAGTCACATGTTTTTGCATCAACTAACGACATGACAGTTGAATTTGAAAGGAATATGTTGTTACTCTAAATGTGAGTTAATCTGTTTAGAGAAAACAAAGAGCAATATTCGTGCATCAGTTACAATCATGATGTTTAGCAGCGTAGGCAAATTTATTATTCAATGCAGTTCACCAAGACTTCTTACTTTGAATTGGTGTATACATTATTTACTAATTTCGGATATTAAGTCCTTAATTTGTTTGTTCCATGAAGAATACAGTCACATTATAAGAAAAAATGCACACCGGCCGTAATGATACGTCGATGTAGAATATGAACAAATCATGTCATACACTGTCTAAAAATTCAACTTTTACAACAACAAAAACTGGTAACGTACCAATAGCAATGTTCTATGAAGATCAACTGTTATTTCCGACTGGACATTTATACTCATATACATCATTGAAAATGTAACACTGACTAGCGTGGTTTACCGTGGTCAGTGCGGATTAGTTGGCTCATCCTAGCTTTTAATCCATGTACAAACTGAACTGGCCGGACACTGGTGGACACTGGCGACACTCTGGTGAGGACGATAGTTTGAATGTACAATGCTGTATGTCTCACACCAAACATTCATAGCTAACAGAACAATATATTTCACAAATTATTAGTTTAAAAGGACATTTTGTCACATAATTAAAGAATAAAAATTGCTTACTCAGAGTTATGTATTTAAAAATTGACATATATGTGATAACAATATGTACATCCGAACAAGCCAATGACTCACTATTCATTAAGAAAATTAGATACGGGCCAAAGCCGCTACCAGATGGAAGTAACAATAATCATGCTTGAAGTTTAGTACAAAGAGACACAATTAAAACAATATACCTCAAACAAAGCCACTGGGAGGTAGGCACATGCACCCCATGCTGTGACTATTAAGCCATGAACAATTCGTTCAATAGATATATGTGGACAAAACTCATCCCAAAAGCCTTGAATGCAGAAACCAATTAAGCGCGTTTGCTGATAGAATAAACAAATCGCAAATATTCTTAATCAGCCTCAACGTCATTGAGGAACATGTCACGGATGAACGACCTTATTCGTTATATGAAATGAGTTCAAGTTATTGATTCAAACATTTCATGATTTCAGCTAGACCGAACAGATGATTAGATAAAAATCATTAATGTCAAAGTCTGGTTAGCATAAAATTATGTTTTATAAAGAAACGATGTTGAGCGGTTTGTTTTGTTTTCTGTTATTTTATGTGTGTTTGTTTCTCTTTATCATATTTTTACATAATGATCTCTAACTATCTGCTTGTTTATAATTCTTTGTAAATATTTTCTAACATCTTCATCTACATATGAAGTCGTTGGAAACATTTATTGTCAATCTGAGGAATACACTTTTCAACTAATGGCTGATGAAACGATTGGCTGATATGATTCGACGCAATGACTTTCTTTTACCTTTTAAAGACTATTGCTTTTGATTCAACAATAAAACATTCTTCAAATGATTTATTTAGTGATTGATTGATTGATTGATTGATTGATTGATTGATTATGATGATATTTTGATTCTCAATTACAATTACAATACTGTGTATGAGGCGTCTTTCTATGAAAATACAAAGTCAAGTTCTTTACAAAGTAAATCTCTGTTTTACATATTTCACATTATCAATAATTGATAAACGTTACAGGAACTATTTATTATAATGTAAGGGAATATAACAAGTAGTCATGTATCACAACGAACCGAGAGCACGTATCTATGTTGCTGCTGTTAAGTGGAATGTGCTGTTATGAGATGTGCTGTTAAATGCTAACTACTGTAACATGGTCTTATGGTCAGTAGAGGTCAGACAATCACGACCAATCCTATTCTTCAACTTGTCTTTAAGACGACAATCTGACCGATGGTCTTAATGATTGGAACCACGACTAAATGTGTACTGACCCAATGATGTATTGCTAAAGGTTCTACTCTCTGACCCGAACACCATCACACAGACTTCTTTGAAATGAACCTAGCTCCCTTATGTTGTTTAGGTGATCGTCGACAAAAAGACTTTCTAGATATTGTCGTACTAATGTCAAGCTGGTCAAACACATAAATCATTGAAAAACAAATTAATATATTTCATCATGAATAAGTTTAAGCCATAAGTCTAGAACTAAGAAAATATTCATTTGCGTCGGTGGTCTCCGGCAGCCTATCCGTCATTGTACCAACCCCTTTCCAGATCGATACCCACAATTCCAACCTTACCATGCCAAACATCTTGTAAATCAACCATAAGATGATTGAATGCTTATTCAACTAATTGAAAGAGGGAAATACGTATCAATAAAGGGAGTTCTTACAAACATTTCTAAGACGAAAAAAAATTGTGATGAAATGATCTTATAACATAATTATCGGCATCAGTCAGGTCATTGTCAGTCACGCTTTCACGGTGAGGTATTCACATTATTGAACTGTATTTGAAATTATAATGTTGACCAGCACTTAATTCATCTACAAATAAACATACGTTGACTGAATTTGGCGTTCTTTCTCAGTCAGTTTTGAATGTATGAAATGTTGATATAACTTTGCATAGAGCAGGAGCGTAGCTACACAAATAATGAATTGAGGGAGAATAGCAACCCGAAAAATCTGCTACTACCAGGTCGACAAATATGGAAGGAAGGGATAAAGTGGTATTTTCTAGTAATCCATGTAAAACATCACTAATATTTAGGATGATGTAAATTATTGCACAAGTAGATAATATACTGACCGTGAGTTAGCGATAGGAATGCACTACTTACATTAAACAAAAAAGAAAATTGTGGACCCCTCATTACTGGACCTTACATATGGGTCCGTCTCAGCAAATCCACTTCTTAATCATCTCGGAGCTTCTTCCTCGTTTAAAAGGACATTGCGTTTTTGCAGCCCTACGAAGTCGTGCAGTTTTATTTGACATCTTTTAAAAGCAGTCTTCAATGACTTATTACTGATTG
>JAUUEB010477523.1:0-19582 GCA_032362205.1 Clione limacina | reverse complement strand
TCCCTCTTTTTCTCCCTTTTTTGTCTTTTTTGAAAAGGGCATTTTATCCCACCCGTAAAGAAGAAAAACGAAAGGGGACATTCCCTGTGTCCCCCCCCTTAGATACGCCCCTGCATAATTTGATGCCTCATTTACTGGTGACATTTTATCAACATCAAAGTGGCTGAACAATTGTCAAACAAAGAACATTATTTTGGGGTTGACTGAAGCATACATACACTAGTGTACACTGCATATTGTCACCAAATAAACTACTAATGATGCTTGTTGTTACTTTTAAAGCTATGAACCATTGTTGATTTACCTCACAACTACTGAGGACTTTACAGATCCTTGCTATAATTATCTTTTGCTTACCAGGTTATTATGGTACAAATTTAAATCTGAAGAAGGGCCTTTTGCTCACCGATTGTATATGTCACCGAAGGAATTCAAAGAACAGTCGTGAGAAAATTCAAGCACTTGGTTTATTTTGTTGATTTGGTGCTTATTCTGCCTGTTCAGTGGCATATTTTAGCCCTTACAATTTTTGTTTTAACGATTAATTGTTTGTTCTGCTCATGACATTTTATGTTGAACAGAAGTTTCTTGTTATAATAAGTCATAACCCGGAAGGTAGAAATGATAGTAACAAGGATCGTTTAAACCCTCAGAAAAGTTTGAGAGGTAAATCATTAATGGTTCATTGATTGAATTTAAAAGTATCATTAGTTGTTTATTGGGTGACAATCAAAGTATGTAGAGGTATTTCAAACTTTTTTTGTAATTTAACATTTTCATGAATTGGCTGTTAACAGTGATCAACATCAAAGTGCCTTTGTAAATAAGATAAGAATGCATCTAGTTGGTCAGCATGTCTTTATTTAGTCAAGCATCACAATGATGAACATCTGTAGATTACATGATACAGATGTGTCAATAAACAATAAGTGTATATACATGAACATAATATATCATATTTCTATGTGCCCCTAAAGTCTTTAGGATGTAAGATATGCTGGATTTCATGAGTGTCTCAGAAAGGTGTTATTTGTACAGTTGTTATTAACATATAAATTATATCAAAAAGGTTGATTTGATCGCCTAGATCTTTTTCCTTCTAATTCCAGGGGCAACATGGTCTTCATGCCCGCTTGATTGTGAGCCAGTAACCTTGTTAATGCTTTAGTGATCTTATCTGGCATTATTTGTGAATGTGTTGGTATTAGCAAATCAATTACTTGGGTTCATGTCTTTCTTTGGAATTGTGTCATATGATGGCTGTGGGGAATGTTGTCTCATTCCCGACTGGTGTATCAGGCTCAGCCAATACATGTTCTTCCCTTTCATTATCAAGTTGATGTTAAATTTCTGTATTGAAACTGCCTTGCTCTGTAACGGCAGGTTGATCTTTTTTGGCATTGTTTGGGGGATTTCTATATACGGATGGGTCATCTTCATCTGGTGAGATTGCTGGTAGGTATTTTCTCAGAAATTTTCTATTTCAATGTGACTCTTCCTGATCCATCAACCGTTACCAGGTATTGGTCAAAATGGCAGACTTCTATGATTGTACCTGTCTTGTCCCATTTTGTTTGATGTGGTCCAGTTTTATTTTGTACTCTCACTTTGTCTCCAATTTCAGTGGTGGTAGCCTTTTGTGTGCAGGTTTGGTTGTGATGGTGCATTGCGGTTACAGTGTTGGCATTTTGCTTGGATATTGTGAATATCCGATGTTATGCCTGGCCAGATCACTGACAACTCTGCTCTTGAAGTCATTGAAGAAATTTCTTGATGTGTAGAGAGTAGGGTTGGGCTCTAAATGCCTGTGGAATGATGATTCAATCATTGTACATGATTACCCCATCCAACAAGAACAGTCCGTCTCTGAGGTTGAAGTATACTTGAGGCATTTCTTTCTTTGCCAAAAGGTAGTCTATCTTCTATCAGTGATAGGAGGTTCCGCATCAATTTATCATTGTTCTGACATTATCCCAAGTAATGGATTTTAAGCTCTCTAATGCTGCAGCAAGAGGAGACTTCAAGATTTTCCTGTTTTTGAGTGCCTGGTCTCTAACAGTGTCTAACAGGATATGGGATTGTGTTGCTGTATCATCTGGCAGGTTGAGTCCAGTAGCTTCACCAACTGGGTATCTAGATATACCATCCTCAGCTTTGTTTTTGATACCTCTGATGTGTGGCAAACGGAATTTGAATCGAAGTGACTTCTCCTTCAGGTTTCTAAGTCTTGGATTTGGGATGCTATCAAGGGAACAGTCCCCAATTATTTGCAACAGAGGCTTGTGATCTAGCACTATGACTTGATATTTGCACCCTAGGACAAAATGTTAAGCTTTTTGGAGTGTTCCAATGACTGCTAAGACTTCAACTGGATGGTAGCATGATTCTGCAGGAGTAGTGAAACAGCTTTCTACTAATGCTATTTTCCATCTGTTATTGCAGCAGAGTGGCTTCTCTGTATGACATTGGCAGTGTTTCTGCAGCAATCAAAATCCCATACCAGATTTACTCCAGTCAGTAGCCAGACAGTTTGGGCGAGTTTTGTCATAAATCTCCTATCCAGTTGAACCTTTTATAATTACTCTTTTAGAGATTTCAAAAAGTCTTTCTAATTCTTCAGTCTATGTAAAGGGTGTTTTTGAACTGAGAAGAGATCTGAAGGGTTGCATGATATCTGCTGCGCCAAAGATAATGACACTTTGTTTATCAAGCCATGCCATGACCGTAGCTCTGTCAAGTTCTTGGACCTGCAGAACTTTTTGATAGCTTCAAACAGTTTTGAATATATATAGTTGTTGGGGATATTTCAAATCCAGCAAATTCAACTGTGTCTACTGCATAGACAAATTTGTCAGGATTCATAATGATTCCATTGTTCCCACACAGTTCCAACCAATGGACTGTTCGAAGGTAATTGTCCTCAAGAGAGCTTTCCCATTTGAGTGCATCATCCACACATTTGGTTTTTGTTACTGATGCCAGATGATCACCAGATGAAAGGTATCATTGAGGGGCTACTCTGTACCCCATTGATCATGATCAAAACAACTTTGATGTCATTATAAGTTATAATTTATAACCATAAATGTATGTACATGGACATAATATATCATATTTCTATAACTTAATTTTGGCATTTGTTGCTATGCAATGTCAATAGGTAAAATAATTTTAAGGTTATCAGTTTTGAAACAAAAAACATTACTTTAGGTTGACCAAAAGCATACACACAATTAAAGGATACACTGCTTATTGTCACCCCATAAACAATAAGCAATGCTTGTTGTTACTTTTAATGCTATTAACCATTGATTATTTACCTCTCGACTTCTGAAAACTTCATTGAGAGCTTAGACCATCCTTATTATTATTATCTTTTGTCAAACAGGTTATTATGGTTCAAATTTAAAGATGCAGAAGGGCCTTGGGCTCACAAACTATATATGTCACCAAAGGAAATAGAAAACGAACAGTGAGAAAATTCAAACATTTGGTTTGTTTCGTTGTGGAAGAAGCTAAGCACTTTTTTCCATACATAGTTTTCCTCTTCTGTGGATTTTGAGATGATTTAAGAGGTTGTTTTAACTTTTGATTGTTTGTTCTGTTCATGACATTTCATGCTCATGTTGAAAAAGTTTATTGTTACATCATGGTAGGCAAAAAATAATAATTGAAGTCTTCAAACCAGTTTTCAGTAGTTAACAGGAAAATGAACATAGCTGATCATCATTTGACAATTGTCTTTTTTACCTGGTTATTGATCCTTGCTATTATAATCTTTTGCCTATCAGGTTATTATGGAACAAATTTAAAGCTGAAGAACCTGGCGCTCACAAACCCCATTCGTCACCAAAGGCAAATTTCCGTGAGAAATTCAAATACCCAATAAACAACCAATGATGCTTATACTTATAACCATTGATTATTTACCTCTAACTGCTGAAAACTTGATTGAGGGCTTAAACGATACTTGCTATTATAACCTTTTGCCTATCAGGTTATTATGGAACAAATTTAAAGCTGAAGAACCTGGTGCTCACAAACCCTATTCGTCACCAAAGGACAAATTTCCGTGAGAAATTCAAGCATTTTGTTTATTTCGTTGATTTGAGGCTTTTTCTGTCGATATCCAGTGGCATATTTTTGCCCTTACAACTATTGTTAATTAAATAACAAAATTGAATAGGGTATATTGCCCTCTACCAAAATGCAAGTGGTGGCAGAAGCGAAGCACCTTTTTCCATACACAGTTTCCTCTTCCGGAGAATCGTGACATTTGTTAATAGGCTGTTTACAGTAAATTGTTTGCTCTGTCCGTGACATTTCATGTTATGTTGGAAATGTTTCTTGTTATTCGAAGACCTACACTTGTATTATTCTTTCACCAACATCTTACATAGGGACCAGTGAGTTTTTTTAGAAGATTGTTCCTAGAACATTTTCCAGGTGGCAGAATTTTTTTGATGGGAAGTCAAATTTGTTTATTCTTATTTTAATATTTTCTTTTGTAACATTTTTTAAAACTTTTATACTAATTGGTTAAATATTTTTTTGTTTAATTCTAATCTTAACTCAGTTTTGTAGTTTCAATGTAGGCAAACAAAATGCAGTAAAATGTTTTATCATAAATTATATATATTTCATATGCTGACCTTAAGAGTACAGATCTTTCTTTCTACAAGCATAATTTTGTCCTGCTACATGCTTTTGTATAGACAGGACATACACTTTTCTTGAAATATATTTCAGTTCTCATGAGGACAGCATATTTTTAACAGCATGTCACTTTGAAAAATATTCACTATATTCAAAGTGACTCCAACAAGGTGGCATACTTTTTCTTTGATGTTGCCTTCTCTTTAAAAGACATGAATCCTTCAAAATCATTTTTCATGACAGATTTTACTCACCCCTCTTTGAGGCGGACATGCTCTCTTTATTTATTTATTTTATTGTAATGATAAAAGTATATTTTTAATGCTAAAACTACTTTTGATGCAAAAGAGGAATTTTATACATAAAATTTACTGAAAATGTTTGATACAAAATAAGTGCAATAGTGTAAATAACATTTTTACTCTATAGAGGAAATGGGAGTCATTTATCACTTATAAGTTATACATTTTGTTATTTTTTAAAGACTTATTTAAGTTGACCTTCCCTTTTAATTTTGAAGTGATCAGTTGCAGCACAGGAGGAATAAAATAGCTCACTGTCTGGATGCAAACTTTTACATTACCAAGAGCTTGGAGAAAATATAGGCTACAAAATAAGATGGGGAAGAGCAAAATTTATTCAGGTGTAGAATTATAATACAGTCATGTTGGACAGGTGTGTTGTTGCATAGTGGTTTGTCTGTAGTATCCATCCTTTTTGAAGAAATATATATAAGCCTAATTCTGCCACACTACATTTCTGTTCTGAATGATATCCACACACCAATTAGATTGAATCAGTATTATTTGGTAACAGGAGTAATCACTCCCAGTAACAGTTTTATTTCTTTTCTCTTGGTGATTTCTATACTAATCTACTCCTGAGTCCAGTATGAAGTCATTCAAGATAAGTGTATCCATCTCTGTATTTTGTTTTTCCCTAAGGTTTCTGTCCCTTGGGCTCATTGTTTTTTACCTAGTCATGTTTCAACAGTTACAAATACACATCTAACTACCTTCAAAACAACCCTGGTTTCCATGGGATTGCACAGATTTGGGTTTAATCTATTTCAGGTTTGTTATCACTTTGTTCTGATATTTAAACATTCTTATTAGGCTTTTTTTAGGAGCTACTTCAGCATATTTTTGTATAATGGACTGCTTAATTTTATTCTTCATGATAGCAAGTCCTGGTTTAACTTGTGTGTATTCATGTGGCAGTATTTTCAATAGCCTTGAATTCTGTGTCTTTTTTCTTCTTATTGAGATATCATTCAGGTTGGAAAACATTGTCTAGTGTTGATAGGTTCAGTGTTACAAATTTGTTGAGAATAGGATTAGTTCTTTTCTTAAATTCGACTGGACGAACTGTGGAGATTTTTTGTATTTAGATTTTCTCAGAATCATAAAGAATGCACCTTCTGCCCCCAGTTTTGTAATGTTAAGTTTTTAACTGTAAGCTATTCAATTTTTGTTCTTGGTCTGTGTTTTTGTGTGGACTGTAATGTTTAATATCCTTGGTTTCATGCTTCCTTTTTGAGTTATGAATTGTGGAGGTTCCAGATCGTCGCTTTGAATAAATCTTTCTGCAGTTGCATGTTCCATCTCTCACTGTCACCTTCTCTATATATTGTTACAAATCAAGTGGAGCCATTTTACTCATTTTCTGCATATTGCAGATGTTGTATCTTGGGAAATTGGTGCATGCGGATGATTGTCCATGTAAGGCATGCTGCTGTATGGGATATTGACTGTATTGACTTTATCTATGTAGTTGATGACCTTGGGGAAATTCCTGTCAAATCAAATCTATAATCACCTTTCCTATAATTTTGGCTTTTTGTGTGCTTTACATATTTCAATGTATATCTTTTTAAAAGCTGTTATCCTGAAGTGCAGATAACTTTTTTCTTCTATTAACATTTCAGAGATAAGGCTCTTTGAGAAAGCCAAATAAATTGGACAGCCCTTTGATCATTGAGCTGGATATTGAATTTGTTTTGTAATTGAAAGTATATAAAATTTACACATTGTCTCACCTTTTGTTTATTTTACAATATCAGCCATATTCCCTAACATTTTCATTTCTTTTCCAATGTTTTAATGTGTTTTCCGTCTATTTTGATAGTGATTCATTTTAGTTATTTTCGTAGAATCTTCCATGGCTTATTAAATATTGATCAGCTGTCATTTAATTTTGTTAGTATTTTCATAAGAGTACTGAGTACATACCCAGTTTCTGAAGGCAATAAATGTCTTTTTAAAGGAAAAAACTGATAGATTTAAAGATGTTCATGTTAATTTCCAAGATTGCTTATCTATGGGTGATTTTTACTTTTATTGCCCTCCCTGATGACTCAATGATTTCACTATCTGAATCTGGAGTGGAAGGTCAGCTTAAAACCTGTTATTTTATAAATTAGTATTATAGCAGGGGTCTTGTCTGGCATCTGAAATTAAGAGATTTGTGGTAGGACTGGTTGATCCAAAATCAGTATACTTCAACTAAGTAGAATATTATACTTGTGCTGAGCTTTACATCCTGTTGTGTCAGCACACACATTGTCTTAAGTAGAACAGTAATGATTGACATGTTACACTATTTACATGCTATACATTAAGAAAGATTCTTTATGGGAAGGATTGATGGTGTTATCAGTTGTTTGGCTTGATTCAGTTCATATTCAGACGGGTTGTTCAATCCCTTTGATTTTGTTGCTAAATTTGAAAAATAAATATTTCATGATTAATATAAGTTTGATAAAATGATTATTTTTGATGTTATCAAATCATAAGTCATTCCAAAAAATTGTTTGCTCAAATATTACTGAGAATGTGCTTTTGATAATAGAAATATTTTTTGTGGCTTGTCTTTAAATGCAATGGAGCAAAAACAATGTATTAGTTGTGTATATGATAGCTCTCTTGCTATTAGTAAAACAGTATAGTACTAGGCTCAGTAACTTATTTAAACTACCTAGCCATTCCTCAATTTTGCATAGTCATACATATGTTCTGCTATAAGCTAAAAGCTGGCAGGTATTTGTAGCTTTTTACTTAGTATTTGACTAAAGGATGTTTTTGACCTGGAGCTTTATTCATGACAACAACTGTGTACAATAATAGTTTGTTAATCTGTGGTTGCATGTGATCATGAATAGTGAAAAAGTGTGCTAACCAGTGTAAACATTCTTTTTGAGTTGTTATGCATATAAGGTCCCATGTAATCAATTCGTTATACAACCTTTTTGTGTTTCTGAATGCAACCAAGTCAATTTGAATTTTATGTTTGTCTTGCCAGAGATGTAAAATGTTTTTAATGCCTGTGGCCAACATTTGTAAATACTGTAATGCCTGTTTCTTCATAAATCCCAAAATTAAGTTTATACCAGTTACTTATTATCATTAAAAAGTATAAAATGCAAATGTCTTTTTTCCCACCATCATTAAGTGGGAATATCTCCTTTTAACAATTTGGCAACAAAGATGTCCATGATTCTAAAATATATTCAAGCAAGACAAACACAATTACTCAGTATGAATATCTTGAACTGCAAGGCAAAAAAGAGTTTTTCTGTCTGAAGAGTCTGAGAGGAGAATGAAAATATATAATTTTTTTCAGTTCTTAGCTGTTTTGAGATTTTAACCAGCTGTAACCAGTAGTATTTTTTGAGAGATTTATTTTGGCTAATTGCCTATGCCTTGCATACAAAAAGGTTTACACATGCATAACACTTAATATTTCAAATAAGTTAATAATGGTTAAAGAAAAGGTGACAAAAAATAGAACTGTCTCCTGGTTTCACAAGCTGTGATTAATATTATTTGTTTTTTGTTTTAATTTTGTTCATGTCTAATTTCTTTATTACTTTGCATTTATTAATGTGGAATTTATGATGAAAATTTGGTGGAAAATAAGGCATTATGTCTTTTGTATGCATTGTATACCTTATGTAGTTGTGTTTGTGTGGGTTCTTGATTGTATGAATCTGTGTGCGATTGACTACGTGTTTGATGTGTACATGTGCAAAGTTATTTCGTTTTTATTTAATTTTTTTTTGGCCCTGTTGCCGTTACTGCATTTTGTATTTTGTTATGAACTGGTTTATTGCCTGATAAATACATCTGAATCTGATTTAATATAAAGCACAAATATTAGGCAGTATGAGTGGTATTACAGACTGATTTTTCAGATTGACCGAAATCCATACTTTGAATATTTTGTTAGTTACTGTTACTGGTTTTCCATGGTTTTTGTTTTTATTCAAGGAAAGTTATATCATGTTGTTCACTTAGAATGATGATAATAACAATATAAGATAAAATAAAAATTTCCTCTTAATTGCTCTGTACCATTCATTTTTTTCAATCAGCTAACGTAAAAGTTACCCATACTCATATCTGAACGTTATGTTTTGTTTAAGATAAATTAAAGGCTCAACAAAACTAAGGAGATATATTACTTCAGACAAAATTTTGTTTACATTTGACTCTAAGCTAGATCTATGGATTTTCAAGGTTATTTTATTTGTATATTGAATTGAATTGTGTTAGACCTCTTTGAATTTGATTTTAGTGCCATTTTAAAGAAAGTGTAAGATTATTTTGGGTGACGTGGAATTGAAGCATTTCAGTTGTACTCTTTTTGTGTCTGGCCCTCAGAACAAACGGACAATCTGTGGAAACTTGTCTGCCATGGTCTTCCAGTACCACACAACAAGTGGATTTGGCCTTCAATGTGTTTTTCATGATTTACTTCTTTATAAGGGTAAGTGTTAACATAACTTTAGTTCTTTTGAAAAATTCAGAACCATCATGCTAATTCTTACTGGGAGTCACAGAAAAAATGGGGTTTTGAATAAACAAAAAAAAACATCTTGTTCTTTTACTCACAGGTATATTACCCTAAAGTCATCACAGCTTCTAGTTGAGTTCATATTATTATTGTTATACAATATTTAAGGACTGCTTATCAATAATTTCTCAGTGGGGGTGTAGTGTATTTTTTGCTCAGCTTCTGTCAGTCACAGCTATGAGATTATCATCTTATTCTGACCTATGTTTCTTGTAATGCTACGAAGTGTTGTCAATTATGGTCTGCACTTGACTATTAAGTCTTTATTGCCGTTTTAGACATCAAGCTTGATATGTGTTGACTAGTAACTACTCCGTTCAATAAATTATAAAATGTTGATTTGGAGCACCACTGAAAATAAAGAAAGTGACAGAAAAAGAAAATTCAAGTTGTGAATTTAGGGCCTATATAAGATATTGAATGTGAATGAAATGTGTAGATATAAATATAAAGCTTCTTCTCTGTTATAGCCTGCCAAAAGGACACGTGAGAAAGAAAATGTTTAGAAAAGTTTTATTGTTGATAATCCCTTGACTGTCAGCTCTCTAGTAAGACCAATTTTGACATGATTCCAAAGAGGATGATTTAGCAATATTTCACTGTCATCTCAAGCAGATGTAAAATTAATAAGAATTTCACAAATCAACTATAACTTTCTGTTTATCATATAAGCTCTTCTGATAATAATATATCTTAACCTATGAATTTGATCCAAGTGGGTGTTGTATTTGATTTTTCTATTTTATAAGTTTATGGATTCTTCTCCAGGATCCTGATGTTTGTCCGGTCAATCATGTACATGTATAGGGCCTCATAATTGAGCATTTATTTAATACTGTTTTCTGTTTTAAGATTGAAAATAACAAATTTTGTGTTTTCTTTTTCAGTTTGTTGCAGCAAATGACAAGTTATGGTTCTGGGTGGAGCTCTTCTCTTTTGTGGATTACTTCACTATTCCTCCATCTTTTGTGGCTATTTATCTGGATCGAAACTGGTTAGGTGAGTTCCGTTTTATTGGCCTTTGGCTCTTACACTTACATTTTTTTGATTTGTTGAAATGTGAGGGAGAAAAAAGTGACTACGCAGTATTTCTTGTTCTTTGCAACTATTATATAAAAATGTAAAATGGGGCAACACTCTTTTCTTAATACAAAAGACCTGGGATTCTCCCAGGTCTTTTGTATTTGCAACTCTATTGAAATGATTTTTCTTCTTGTGGCCAATTTTTGGTTCGGTGTGTAAGATTACAGGCAATTTTAACTGGCATGTAACAGTGAAATTTATAGGAAGTGACCATAGTCATGTATCGCCTTGTTGTTGGCTCTGAACTAGGAGACAATATCTATTTAGAAATCATTTTGTTAAAGCTGAAGTCATCTACTTGAATAAAGTGTCCCCCTCATCTGGTTACCTTGATATATAACTGTTGAAAGCTTACACTAATTTTAAAACTGATCAAGCCAAAGGGCTAGAAAGCACGGAAAAACTTAGAAATTAGAAACAGTCACTTGTCATTTTTATCCTGCAATAAATAAAAAATATATATAGGATGTACTGCAACTTTTGACCTTTTACTCAGAAATACCCCTTCAATTGTCTATGTTCTAACACCACAGATACACACAGGACTTTGAGGGGGGGCGCCCTTGGCCTGTGTCAAATTAATGGCCATGAATGGGTTTAACTTTTGAAAATGAGTTATAAATGGTGCACATCTAGATCATCTGGATCTCAAAAGAGGAGCTGAGGGCTTCCCCTATTCCCCCTACTCCCCCTACTATGCAACTGACTACAAACATGTGAGGGCAGTTAGTTTACGGATTTATAGAACTAATAATCACTCAACAAGCACATCACTTAAATAACAATCATTTTTTTGGATTGAGATCCTCAACTGCGAAATGTCACTTTCAATTCAAGAGTCAAAGAGGTAAATTGATTTTGTATTAAATCAACATGACTCCGGATAATGTTCATTCAAGTATGTTGTAGCAGTTTTCCACGTTTTTCCGCTAACAGGGAAACATGAGGTTTTCTCATTCATGGTAAAATTTCAGCTTTTCAAGTATGACTCCTTGTGGTTATGGCACTTATCCTATTTAAAACCATTATAATCTTCAAACTTTTATCTGAAGCATTCCTTCAGTGATACTTCACATATTTATCTTTTCTATATGCAAACGTCCAATTATACTAGATGATGCTCAGCCCAATATACCGTACGCAATGTTTAACCAAATCAATGGTCCTCAAAAGATTGATTTTTAGTGTGTTATGTTGTTTTGAAAATCTGAAAAATCATGCTGTTGTACACAGCGGCGTTGATTGTAGGGAATGTGCACTGCAAATAACATCACTTGCTTTGAAAAATGAACTTGCACAGTTCAAAGAAGATATATAATTGAAAAATAACCCAGTCACGTCCTCCATATCCTTTCTATTCATCTGTTTTTATTTTTTCTCCTGAACTTTCATAATTGTTAAGTATAGCTTTGTTGATGGCTCTGAACTAAGAAAACATTTCTATTTAGAAAGCTTTTTGCTAAAGATCAAGTTGGTGCTTGGCGCTTTAAAATCATCTACTTGAATAAAGTGTTTGCCTCCTCAAGTTACCCAATCTCATGAGATATTCGGTATGAAACACATTTTCGTACATATCATATCGTTCACCTAGCTGGGAAGAAGGGGATGCACGGATTGTATTCTTGTGTTCCTTTGTTATTCGCCAAATTTAACTCTGGGCTAGAATATGGTTGATAACTAATCGTTCGTTTTGTAACATTTGCTTGATCGGTTCTGCATTGTTCCGTCTGTCGTATACCATCTTGAAGTATTTTTTAAAATTATTCTCAAGCAACCCCTGTGAATTGCCATTGATGATCTTTATTATACCGTGGAGTATATGCCAGTATTGGTTACTATCGACGTAATAAATCAAGATCAAGATTAAGTTAATGATGAAAGTATCAATGTAAGACTCTATGTCTTGATATCAACTGTGATGGCCAATATTTTTGTGTATTATGTAAAGCAACGCAACTTTTATTTTGGATTATAAGGCGTATTCCATTCTGTTGTATCCTATTATATTCCATGTCTTTAAATATATTTTGGGTGTTGTATGCTTCTGTGGTGAATTTGTGTGTTCGTGTGTGCCCATGCTTGAGTGTGTAATTAATTTTGATACTCAAATGCAATACAGTAGTCCACGATATGTGTCCGCAATCTTAAGCTTTAGTGCAAATGAAACCGTTTAAGGGTGGGATCGTATGGATAAGTTCCCGATTGAATCAATAAAACCTCATTCTAAGGAAGTACGCAAGGAAGCTCAATGAGGCGTATGGTTGAAGAAGCAGCATTGAGCCAAAGTCTCAATAAATCTTGATCCGCTGTCCAGCTTAGCTCTAGTGTTCGTAGACCAGACAGGTCGAATAGACACACACTGTAAGTAAGTAAACTGGGATGTTTAATCAGAACGTAGCCTGCTAATTAGACGTAGATCTAAATGACGATGGACCATTTCTTGTCCACGCCAGGGAATTGGTCCGTAGTATGAGCCAGGGCTCCTGCTTAAATTGCTTTCTAATGCCAAATTGTGTGTTTGGGTGTTGATTTGATCAATACTTGTACGAACTGTATTTACATAACATATAACGTACATTCAACACGCTAATCTTGGAATGAATTGATACATTTCGGACATTTCTTTATTGATTTCTTTTTCACATAAACCTACACTGAGGTCTATAGGATTATATCTTCGATAAATGTATAATGTATGTCGCACAGTCCTTTATAAAGACTTATTTGTGGTTTACCACATGAGCTTCAATTTAGACGACGCACTATGCTATATGAATATTAGCTTAAGTTATCGACTTTTCTTGCTTCAAGGACACTTATAATGTTATTAGATTGATTTAATAACTTTTGGACGCCTGCCAGAGATCAGCAGTGCTTTTGGTACTTTACGAAATTGAATTCATGATGACTAAGATTTCTTTTTTGTTTACGATGACATTTCTGGTTCTCTTTAGAAAAGGAAAATTAATTAATGTTTTTTTTTGGTTTCGTTAGGTATCGGTGAAAATACCCGATGATGGATCGTTACCATTGTATACTTTTTAACTTGACACTGCTGTCTTAGAAGAAACACAATATTATCGATCTGACTGACACACTATTTGATATTCGTATTTTTTTAAGCTAAGACGACATTATTATAGCAGTCTTTGTAAAATATATGATATATTAGTTGTCAAGGCAATATCATCATAAACGAATTCAAACTAGAGTTATTTGTAACACCCGGTTTATGATAAGAAGGTAGCACTGACATTTTAAAGAAAAATAGTGATGGCCGCGGTTAAAAAATAAGGTCTCCTGGCAATGAAAATATCATAGTTCAATGTCAAGGTGCAATTTTTCACTCTCGATTTACGTTGAGTATTTGTTCATTAGCGAGTTATAAACATACGTTTATTTTTAATGCTCCATTACTTCTAAGAAGCTTGGTTTATTATCTTCTATTTAGCACTTGACTTTTTGCTCTTTACCCTTTCATTATCTATCTTCTAATTCTCGTAACACCTATAACTTCTATCTACTTTCCCTTCTCTTTTTCCGCAACATGTTTTCATCCTCACACGCACTATGTAAATTTGTGTGGAAACTAATCTGAGGACAGTAAACGAAATGGGCAAATGTGAGATTTAAAGAAAAGTAGAAGTATTGATGTTTTAACAGAAAGGAGGTGATTATTTGCCCCGGGGACAGCTTAGTTGTATTCCAGACACTTCCGGGATCTCCAATCGAGTGCGAGAGTGTATAAGGGAAGGGGAGGGACACAACGTCTGCTTCCGTCTACTTTGTCACAGTAGAGACACTACCCATCATCCCTTGTGCTAAGGCAAATACAAAATGTAAATAAACTAATACAACCAACCACGCTTATAAACAAACGTGTCATTAAATTACAGTAAAATTTAACATTTACCATAAACTAGTATGTAAAGCTCGTCAGGAGACTTCGGCAGCCATCGAGTCTTCGGCAGCCATCGAGCCGTCATTAAAGATTCTGAAGGAGGCATGCTGTCTCAGGTCAATGTCTTCGCATCGCATCAAGTTCGAAACCGGTCAATACCGTATGTTGGATTCATTTTGACCATTGGTCGGACGGAATGTTAATGTGAAACCCTCTTTTGATAACGTTCTTATGTTGCTAGGGGCGTAAGGCACTTACAAGCAAACTAAAACAAAACATTTACAAATTCTGATCTGAATCACAAAACTGATACATATTTTTGACAATGCGTTCGTTACAATTACATTGTCAGGGATCTGATTGACAGCTTTATGGGCAAAACAATTAGTTATCTGTTCCTCAGATGGCAAAAAGATTATAACCGAAATAATTCCTTATTCCTGAACAACGCTCTTTTTCTTTGAAAGTCTTGGGAGGATAAAAACCAGTATACATAACATTGTGCCACATGCTGTTCTGCTTAGATCTCATAAGAAGTTAATGTATGGTTCTGCTGGTGACAGTTGCCTGGAGATAAAAATTGATCTAACAAAGGCCATGTTTTTAGTTTCTATTTATATTATTATCGGTCTATCATACCATGATGTGTTCATATTCTGGCAACATACACTTCGAACAATAATCATAATCATACTTTTTGTTTTCTATTTATAGTGCAGATACAGACAGACATCTTTTATAGTGATATTGAACACAAAATAAGCGCACGTTTTATAAAATATATAATATTCGAGTTATAGTGGTTCCACGGATATAAAAACGATTTTTAGCACTTTTCTCCTAAACGGCTTGAAATTGATGAACCGTTTTTACGTTCGGTCTTACATAGATTTTACTTAGAAGGTTCCATATTTGTATGCATAAAATAAAGGTAAACAAAAAAGTTGTTTATTTGTTAGCAGTAAAATGTTGTTTAAAAAATCACAATTTTTATCAAAATGTAATGAAATTTCAACTTGAAATGTGTAATCGTTAAAGAATAACGTTTTATTTACACACGTTCAAAACATTACCCTGTAACTCACAAAATGTATCCACTCAAGTCGGATTTGCATTTATATTTCACTAAAATTAACAACTTTTTTTTTAAACGTGTATATATATATATGGATACAATTATGGAACATGTTTAGTGAAATTTATATAAGACGGCATGCAAAAAATGATCCATCAATTCCATGTCGTTTATAGGAAAAAAGTGCAAAAAGACTCTCTTTTTTCTCTGCGGGAAATGGACTTAACTTGTTTAGGTATCAAATAGAAGAAGATTTAATTTCTAAAGCACTTAGCTCCAGAAGAAGCATGAAAGTTTCCTCTTACAACCAGCTTAAATATTGACATTTATGGCATTTAATGGGAGTGATAGAGTTGATTTTGAAAGGTTATATCGGGGAGATGACTGAAAACATGTAAAACGATTCATCAAAACCTGAAAATAATCTGCTCTTTTTGACGTATTTGGTCCATGTTGTAGAGAAAACAGCATATTTTTTTTATTCATTTGGTGAATGTCATCCTTTCTTTGCCTCCATGGCTTTTTATAATATCGTCTCATAAAACTTTTGAATAATTGTGTTTTGAGAATGTCCCTCCTTTACAGAAAAAGCATTGTAATTTAATGAAAACAAATTTTGTCTTGGTTTTTTCCTGTTCATATTTAACCAGTTAGTTATTGTGATACAGTGACTTGTTTTTGTTGTTTCCTTACACTTCAGACAGTTTTGCCAAGCCGATTGTCTCGGTAAAATTTATAAATCCATTACGTCTCCATATGATGTTAATTGCTGATGTAAGCTAACAGTGCAGGTATACAATATCCCTTTACTTTATTACTTGTTTTACTTGATAGCTTGGATCTGCTAAGATATTACTGTCTATCGGATGGGATACCGGATTGTTCTTGTATATTCGGTTGTTTTACTAGGTTAGTTAGTTTCATTGATTGTTTTTTTAAACTGTATTTACGTTAAAACCAGTCATGGAAATTACGTTTCAAGTGACTCAGCCCTAGTCAATACATTTTTGAACTTTAAAGGTTTTGGGTTGTGGATTTCTATGCTTCATGCCGTTGTTGTGATTAATCAGAATCCATGACACGAGAAGTCCCATTACATATTGCATTACATAGTCTACACTCTACACCATTCGATAACGATAAAATAGTCGATTGTGTAGTCTTGCAGTTGTAGTAGTCGGTTGTGATGGCTGAGATCATGAACCGACAACCGTCAATATCGAAGTGTGATTCAGACTCATAATATTTTATTAGGCACATGGCCAAATAATATAAAAGGCTTCGCATTAAACACACAAGACTAATGTTTACCTAGAATTATGATAATAATACTAACACATTATCATAAAAGACATAACAAGTAATACATAAATAATACATTATACTATGATAGGTAAACTAATAAACACACTTGGAAGCGAGAATGCATAACAATGTTGTGTACATGAAACGGAGCAGGGTGCTTCAGAAGTTACCATGAATTCAATGGGGAAAAGTTATATAACGACCCTACAAAGTTGGGCTGACAGAAAGTATCTGTAAAACTTCCATTATCGAGTGCTCAAGGATTTTTTGGACTGGACATAATCGCCTTTTTTCTGTAATATTATATTTTTTACTATTACAAACTCACGCTTCATAAGCTATAATTATGTTTTGAATGCATTGAGGATTTTTTAGGACATTGATAATGTTGTGTCTCTGTTACTTTCGTGACGAAGAACAACGTTTATCTTGGCATTTGATAAGGTGAAATTATAGAATTATTTTTTAGAGGAAACTTGAAAATCACTCTTAAGCTTTTTCACCCAACTCTCTTAAGCAATGAACTTGAACATAATCTTAATATCGATTTTAAAATTGTGCATGTAGAAGTAATGCCTACAATTGTGTCAATAAGACGTGCAGATTTTTGCTTACATTAAAAACAGAGAAATTTATTCTTGAAAAGTTTTGAATTTGATAGATTGAACACATTTCAACTAATTAGATTCTCATGGAATAAGCCAATGATCATTTGTAAATCAAAACATGGTTTTATCGACGGCTCTATGCTTCTTCGACATTTTACGTGCTGACACACAGGATTTAATGTGAAATCACATTATATTGACTCAGCGCCCACATGTCTTAGTACTTATCTCTTATTCCATGCTCTTTACCAAAAAGCTTATTTTGAAAGTCTTATAAAAGAACTAGTCGGGATTCGAACACTTGACCATCTGCTACCGAGGAGGACGCCTTTACAATTGACCAACAGAGGCGGCCTCTGTGAGATCAAGAATTAGTAATACGGTAATCAACCAAATCGACTCACTGACCAACCCTAAAGTAAATGAAACACATCAGGAAGCTCATGACGCAGAATGAGCATCGCAAATTCAAATCAAAACTGAGACACACATAGCATTCCTGAAAAAGCCACAGTATATCACAGACCGGATGATATAAAAGAATTAAGGTAAATTGTTTAATGCTTAGCTCATCAAAGAAAATCAATTCGTTGCTCAATCTGTTTTGTCTCGCTGCTAATTGGCGTCGAAGGCTATCTTATCTAACCTGAGTCTAACTCATTAGCAGAATTGTGCATGAGAACATTTATTAACATCCGCTCATTTCCGTTACTAAAGACACATATTGCATGACCGAGGTCGTTTCTCGATTGCGATTGAGAAAAAACTCAATCCATGATATCACCTGGACAATAAATCGATCAATTTATCTCGATCAATATTGCTTATTGTTGTTCTTTTGTCGATCGTATCTATGACGGGTTTATGCTTACTTTCCGTATGTTGTAATTTTTTATGACAAATAAATATTTGTCAGCGTTATCCAGTTATACGCGATAAAGGATTTAAAATAACACTATTGCTATATTATACTATGGTGCATCATGGTGTCAATCTTTAGAAAATGATAGAGATGTGTATCAATTCAACCGTTTCTTGTTGAGGTCGCAACAATTTGCAATATTAACGCCAGATGTTTTATGTAGATTTTTCCATGTCTGAGACAGATGCCAACGTTCCGCGGGGTAAACATCGAGGGATGGGGAAAATAGTGGAGGATAGAGAGAATAGCGTATTATTTATGAGGACATTGGCTTCTTGGCAGTGATTATCATGACCTAGATGAGGGAAGAATTTGCTGTTGCACGATACTGACACATTTAATTGGTTCATGTAAATAGGTGAACGCCATGCATGACACGGATTGTAAGATGATTGTCAGTGATGACTTACGTACAACAGATTATCGATACAATCGTGTAATCTCCGCAACATGTGTTGTCAAAGTAGCTGAACCATACGTTTTGTATTATCGAAAAACGAAATCATTTTAGTATGTTTGGAGAAACATTGTTAACGTTGAGATAGCTTTGACAAACCTTTTAGGACAACGGTGACACTATTATATTAACTATTATACTACGTGTAATCTAGATTCAGAAATTGGCTATCTAGATTGTCTGACCAACATGGTTATAATAATATTGATTTATCAGCCATGTTTACGATTTTATTCGATTTGAAGTTGTATTGCTAATTTAACTAACTCGAGTTCATCGCTCCTTTATGTGGAACTTTATTCCCAGATTATACAAACAGATAGCGCTGTTAAAAAACGAGCTGCTCATGTTCTCTCTTTATTTTTATATCTGAAATGTTGATTAGAAACATGCATTGATGACATGCATTTGGGTAAATTATTTTCAAAATTGTGCTCACATCCGCACAGTCACAATTCAGGTTGACTGGGGGGGGGGGGGGCAACCATCAATATTATCAAATCAATGGCCATTTGAGATTAGTAATAAATGGTGCAAATTTAGGGCATTTTGGATTTCAAATTTGGGGGGGGGGGCGTTCGCACCTGGTTGTACGTCATTTGTGTTAATGTGAAAAATATGTTCTTCCGAATTTGAATATTCAATCTCATTTTATTAGTGCCAGTAATCAGTTTGCAAGCTTATACTAGGGGGAATGAGGGTTTTCTATGCACCCCCCAGG
>JAUUEB010477512.1:0-11280 GCA_032362205.1 Clione limacina | reverse complement strand
AGACACACACACACACACACAGACAGACCAAACGAAAATATACCCCGAGTCACAATAAATTGTGATCGGGGAATAATGAACCTTCTCTTTTTAATCAGCAATGGTAATGGCAATGTGCATTTAAATGTAATTTTTCTGAGCTATTGCTTATACTTTATTAACTGATATGTTCACATATATCTTTGTTTACAAGACAATCATTATTGTGTGTTTACTCCAAACTTGCAATGGGAATTATGTCTAATTTATACGAAGTTCCTAATTTATTCAATACATTAAAAACTGTATAAAGCTCCTGGCTTTTGCTCATCTTTTCTTTGCTTGCAGACCTATAGCAAGTGACAGTAACTGCTAAATGGAAGTGTCTTTTGTGTAAAACAAGTATTTAATTAATTTGCTTGAATATTGATTGCTATTTTAGATCTGTTAGTCTCTGTGTGTTAAACATTCTAATTTCTAATCACTTATTTTTTTAATCCATACTTAATCTTTTAGCCATGAATATGCCATTGTCTTATGGATACATGCATTTTCAAACCCTCTACACTGAAAGGTAAACACAATAGAGCATAATTTCTTAATTTCAACTATAATAGCCAAAATTAATATGATGCATTCAAAGAATTGAATAAGTGGTGAGTGGTGTGATCATTTCTGTTTTAAGACTTGTAACTGAAAGAAGGTGAACAATTTAAATAAAGAACTACATTGCTACTAAAGTTGCTACATTAAGTGGGTGCAAAAAAAGTTGTTTTACTCACTGTGCCGCAAGCCCCCCTGGCTGTATATCCTGCACATATATCCCCAGCTGACCTTCATTGTCAGGCTTGGTGATGCCCACCACAGAGAAGCCCAGTGATTGATTATCTGGTTTGAATAGACGAACATTGTGCACCGGGCGACCAGCAGCAACTCTCTCTATGGCCATGTCCAACTCTGTCTGCTCTCCATAGTCTAAATCATCCACAGCTAAGACAAAAGACAATATCAGTTTTTATTTACCATTCAATGTCTTAAATATTGAGCAAAGTTGTGGTGAAGGATTTACTTATTATTATAACTATCAGGTCTATAGTGTATATTTGTGAATATTTGGTTTTTCATAATGCTTCATATCTTAGTCATAGTAAGTGACATAATGAAATATTCAGCCTCTTACATAAATAGAACAAACAAAAGTATTTTCTCTAAAAAAAGCTAAACAAATCAAATAATAGAAAATAAAATAGCAAAAACTTACTTCTTCACAATTTATGTAAACTCAGAAAAACGCAAAACAGGAATAGATCCCTAATTGGATATATATACGTAATTCAAAGTAAAGAAATCATGACTCACTTCAAAGCAGGATTGGGAAAAACAGATTGTTCTTAACACATTCTATTGTGATCTAAGGACATGATTGAGCTTAATTAACTGACACATTACTTGTCCCAGTCAGATACTACCTAATGTATGTGGTCTTTACCATGTCCCAGTCAGATACTACCTAATGTATGTGGTCTTTACCATGTCCCAGTCGGATACTACCTAATGTATGTGGTCTTTACCTTGTCCCAGTTAGATACTACCTAATGTATGTGGTCTTTATCATGTCCCAGTCAGATACTACCTAATGTATGTGGTCTTTACCTTGTCCCAGTCAGATTCTACCTAATGTATGTGGTCTTTACCTTGTTTTGATCTATGAATCTATATAAGATACTTGGCCCTTTCACAATGAGGACTTGACAATTACTGTTTATTCAATGAGATATTGAGTATTAGTGAGTTACTTTACAATCCAATGTCTATGAAAATATGTTCAAATCCTTACAGGCTGGATCAAATGGCTGTCCTCTAAGCTTGAGGGTGGAGCTATCTGCCATATGCTCCGGGGAGAACCCATTAGTTGATTCATTCAAGATCAGCTCACCAGACGCTGTGATGTCAAAGGATTCTTCACTCAGAGGCTGAGTTTCTGACACCTTCTTCAGCTCTTGAAGAGACTCCTGTGGTCATGAAATAAAAAATGTAACTTATTTTAATATTTAATACTCTTCTGAACTAAAGTTATACAGTGGATTCAAGAGAAGAGAGATACATGGCAATATAATCCTTCTTAAAACTGTTTTATCCTGAGGGTCATTGTAAGCACATGACCGCAAGGTATTTGAGACACCTTTAATATGTGACAATTGGTAGAACAGTATCATTCATCAATTATTAAAAGTTCAACCAAAAATGAAATTGAGGGTGTAGAGGCAAAGGCGCACATATTGGCATTCCCCAAGGGTATGTCACGCATTCCAATTAAAAAAATTATACAATTTATAGCCTTTGAAAAGTTACAAGTTGGTCAGCAGAGAGACATTTTCCGCAAACTTGCTTTGATAAAGATCAATCATGACAATTCAAAAGTGAATACTCTATGATTACTTCATAATAAGCAGTGTTGTCCAAACAAGGCTTTTCGTTCACAATTGACGTCAACCAAGAAGGGGGATGGGGGGTCAGTCAAAAGTTGACGAAGGATGACTTTGAGGAGAGAAAAACAGACAAATTACTGCAAAAAAGTTTTGCTAATTTTTGGTTGACGTCAATTGTGAACCGTCCCTTTGAACTTTTCACAAAATGTAGACAACATAGCTTTGTTAGATATTTTTCATTAAAGACAAATGTTGTTTTTTCATAAAACCAAATGAATTTAATATTTTTTTTGATGTGTTGTAGAAGGCAATTCCATGCAACACAGTTAAACTTTTGGAGTACATTTTTTAGAAATAATACTCTTCACAATTCAAATACATATTATTGATTCCTTTAAACATTGCAGAATGTTTAAGATACAACAACAAGAATAAAAATATAATTTTCTAAATACATATAAAAAGTCTATGAAGTTTGAATGTGTAAATGTAAAACTACCACTATTCACTATAATGCAGTGTCAGTTGGTGCACTTCATAGAAATATTTAGAAAAAAAGGAATTTTTATCAGCCCATACAAACATAAAAGTTAACATTGCAGAACCACAATTAAATAATTTTGGAATCACACTCTTTAATGGTTTGTTACTTATTTATTTTTTTCATACACATATATATGCTAATATTTTTTTCAAAATTGAAGCTTCAGCCTTCTAGCCCAACTACCCCTTGTAATGATAGGGAGAGCTCAAATCATGTGTAAAAAACATCCCTAAACAGGATCATTCATCAATTAAAATTCAATTTACCAAAATTTAAATTATAATGCCAAATTGACAATTCAGCTTTTTCCTCATAAACACACACACAGTTAAAATAAGACTTTATGTAATAGAACTAAATTTAAAATATTTACCATCGATTATTGTTAAGTTAAAACTCATCAGGAGCTTTCAGCAACCATCTGATCGCCTTCTTCATGTTTGTCACATGACTAGATTATGATTTTTATGAGTTTTGTCATATTTTCAATTTTAGCTATGAGTTTCACATCTGTGTGGAATTACCCCTCAGAAAAGGGTTTCATTTTATCATTTGTCAGAATTTTGCAATTTGTTTGTACCCCTTCAACCAAGTGCATTGGGACCCTTAGCTCTTAAAATGACACTAGATCTGTCTCTCCCTGACCTTTACTTTGTAAACGGGGAAAAAAATTGTGACTTTTGACCATCCCAAACATGGTCGGTAAAGTTGACATAAATCAAACTCCATAATAACACACTGACCTGTAATGTGAGAAGTTGCTTGAACAGTGGACTGTCCAGCATGTAAATGATAGAATTGAGGTCATCATCCTGTGAGCGATCACCACGGTTCCACAACTTCTTCTGTAAAATCTCCACATACTCTGCAGCAGTCTCACTGTCTGTGGGTACAATCAACACAGGGAAAACATCAATATAATATGACAATAGTCCATTCTATGTAAAGGCACTGTCAAACTTATATGTAAAAAATGAGCTCAGCTAATTAAACTGTGACCAGAATTAAAAAGGGATTCAAAATTTTGCCAGATGCTTTGTTGCATATTTTCTGAGACTTACTTATAGAGCTTTATAGTAACAATAAATGTCCTTATTAGTTTGAAGACATCTTCAATAACCAAGTGTATATTCTCCCATACTCCCCTTTCCCTGGAAGAAATTCATAGGTATATAACTTTATAGGAAAAATTATAGGGAAGAAATAGAAGGTGTGAAGTGAATCAGATGAGGTTGAAGAATAATACACCCCTGCTTCAATAATCACTCACCTGTTACTAAAGACATCCTACCACTCATCCAACATCACACTCTACACTTCTGAAAAATACATAAATAATTTCAGACTGCATCTACATGAGCAAAGGCAAAGTAAATTGCAATAATACTAAGAGCATTGGCGTTGCAAGGGGGGGGGGCGGCACTTGCCTCCCTGGATTTTTGAAAAGGTGTTGTATAAAATGTGGTGTCCTTTAAAATACGGGTGAGAAAGGGTGCCAATCCATACGCCGGTGATCATTAGCCTGTGGATTATTAAACCCTGGCTGTTCAATCCACATGACGGTAAAAATGGCCTTTTAGTTAAGATATCAACCTATCGGGTCTTATTCGACAAGTCGACTGTGTCGGGTTGGAGTTTGAGTCACCATTAGTGTAAGGTTTAGAAATAGGGTGTGGTTAGTTAGTTTTTTTTTAATTAATTGCTACCATTTGAAATCGATTGATTTGTTTGTTAACACAACTTTACCACGCGAAGGTCCTTTTGTTGGCAGTAAAGACTCGTCTTGACGAGCGCAGCTTAAAACATTGTATGACAGGATTAACAGATCGACCGACCAGGCTCGTGTGACTATAGAGTAAACGTGCGGACCCCAGAGAGCGCACTACGTCACAGTGTTTTGCTTTTCCCTCAATGACTGCTTTACTCAGTATACTCCCGCTCTGTTTTGGCTTCAAAACTAGCAGTAATCCTTTATGATTTGATAATTTTCAAACTTATCGAAAAAATATATTTCAGTCAAAATTCTGTTTTTTAACCAAGAAATCTCCGCGAAAGCCCCATCTTAGTTACTGTGTAAATACACACGTCTTATCGCATTCTTCATATGATTTTCTGACAATATTGTTGCGATTCATAAAGAAAGATAATTTGAAGTAGACCAAGAAATTCCAAAATATAATCGTTAAAATTAATATCCACATAATAATAAAAATCATCCTACAATGACGGCGGGTAGACCCACGGTCAACGGCACTATCACGTAAAACATGAAGATTGATATTGATACCTTCATCTTCGCATCCATGGTCGAAAACCGACAATGTTTCTATTTCTTTCAAAAACCTTTTCAAAAAAATCTTTCAAGAGATATATACAACTTAAGACACAAAACACGGCCATTGACTCTCTCATTCTACTAGAACACCGCCGGGTCGACCATTTTTACTGGCGTGTGGATTGAACAGCCAGGGTTTAAGAATCCACACGCCGATGATCACCGACGCGTGGATTGGCACCCTTAAAATGCACCATATTTTTCAAATTGTTCGGGACAAAGCCCAGATTTTACCATAATTATACTTTATTACCATCAGAAATATATTAATTAAGCGTTCAGACGTTCTTAAATTGCGCCTTTTCATTTGAGTTATTTCAAATTTCCCATGGGCATTACCTCTATTATAGATAAACACTACCAAAAAATGGTTTTCCGTACAGTCACTTTTTACTCTATATTCCTGGTAACCAAAAATAGAAATTCCAAAGAACAACATAACGCATACTCATACTGTTTCCAGTACTAAAGAATACTAAATCAAAATTTGCATTTTGTTTACTGTTTACTTACATAATTAAGCATTTTAAAGTCACACTGACTATTACTGTTGTCAAATGTGGAAAGAATTTGACAAATCTCTTGGTGAGTTTATGTTTAAAGATAAACTTGTTATTAAAAAAGAATGTCTCAGTTGATGTCACTTGTGAGTTATGAATATACTTCGCATTGAGTTAATTACATTTTAACAAAAAAATGTGGTGTCACTTTTACTCAATTCTTCTCTACTGTTTTTAAAACATCAGCTGTATACTGAATGTAATATTTACTGATTAATCTGTATGTAATGATACTCATCATTGTGTCATTTTAATGATTTTCTTTTCAAAAGAAGGATTGATACTATCCAGTTTTGTATTATCATGTCTATATTATACTTTTTATTAATAAATTAATATAAATTCCTTGCTATACATTCCTTTTTAAACTCCTGGTATTGTTTCACAATTTGGCACCATACCAGGCCTATGGTATTGGTGGATGCTACCCCCATCGGATCACAAAATGGCTTTTAAATGCGCAATTTATCTTCCATATTTAAAATGTTCGCCTCGCTTTGCTCGGCTCATACCTTCATCCCCCCATCGAAAATGTTTGGCTCCAATTCTGCACCATACCTCTTTGCTCATGAATCTCATATTAGTAGAGGTTTTTAACTATTTTCCCAACTATTTTACAAATATCTCCAATGTGCCTTTTTACAATTGATGAGCATATAAACGTTTTTGTCTGATTTTGTAATACTAGTGTGGCTTATTGCTCACATATTTGTTCCAAGAAAGTACAAGGATGTATAGTAGAAGTAGTTGATCCTAAAACCTAAAAGAACAAAATATTTTCAACAATAAAATTATACAGTTGAGTCTATCACATGGCCCTAAATGCACTGATTTGCGTGACATTTTTTTCAACCCCCCCCCCCCTACATGGCTCGGGTGCTCTGATTGGAGCCCATTTTTTTAAATCAAATTTTTGCCCCCTCCCCTGGAAAAAAATCCTGGTGACGCCCATGATTTCGATAACCTCCATATAGAATAGATAAGTACACAAAAATTAAACTTCACGCGAGTAGTATGTGACTAGTCGTCGGCGTTGCGGTTTCTGCCCTGTATCAGTTCCTTAGTACTGTCCTCTACTTTGTTTGTGTTCAAAAGCTACAAAAAAGGTTTGGGAATGCCGCAAAACTAAAATAAACATCCATCAACGACAAATTCATCAAGTCGGGTCTACGATAACCGCTATCAAAGCAAATGTAGGCCGTCTTACTGCACTTTTTATACTGAAATGAACAGTTGTATGGCTCAAAGTTCAAGTAGATTAAATCTAGTGCACTTGGGCAGGCGCGCATCTAGGATTGTCAAATTGGGGGGGGCACATTTGATTATGAGGAGGGGAGTGTTTTCTTAAAAAATTATGTAGATTGTGCAAATAAAAAGCATATTTCCCCCCTAAGATTGGGAGATATTGCACCACTTACCCCCCTAAATACGGGCCTGCAGGTGGGTAGCATTTTTAGATTATTGGCAAACTTATTATGTTTACTATTTGTTCTTGAGTAATGCAGTTCGCTAACACAACATCAGTCTCGACTTGAGTTGAGTTTACTAGAGTTTATAGCAGACAAATAACACCCTAAAACATATTTTTCTCTCATGTATGCTTACACTAACGAATTGTTGACATATTTGTTGTTGTTATCTTCATTCCTTGCCTGCAGCTGTTACGGAGCCCAAGATTTACCCCACTGGAGAGGATATGATGGAAGTAACTTTTACGTCAGTCTATCAGTGGCCACGGTTAGTTGAAATTGTGTGTTATTAAGATGACAAATTATGTTCACTAAATTAGTCTCTTTTTATATATGATGTCAACTGTTTGCTGACGTTGTAGTCGCTGCTTTCAGCAAAATACTGTTATAAAGACGTTGTAAGATTGGTGTTAATTGAGTTTAGGCTCCTCACATGCAGATCGTTTAAAGGCTTCATTGGAAGCTGATGTGGTAGGACAGTTTGAGGTTTAAGAACGACTGTTGAGGTTATGAAAGTCTTTAGAGAGGTACTATCTTTTTAGCTAATCCTGAATAAGTCACAAAAGTGTGACATTGAACAAGGAAGAGAAGTTCAGTCATATATTCCACCAATAGAAAATAATTTCACTCCAAATAACTAACAACAACTTTCATCTGTTGTGTTTTGTTTTAAAGTTATCGACGATTTTCTTCTTTACAGGCTGGCAGTTGGTTCTTGTTCATCAGTTGGCTGCTCCAGGCACTTCTAGGAATGTGGAAACTGTGGAGATTAAATATGTTGCCTGTGTTGCCCGGATTACCATGTTGTGATAGAGATTATTCGCCTTAACTATACATGAGATTGTATGACTGATGTTGAATAGTGAGACTGACTTAAGAGACTATTCACCTTAACTATACATGAGATTGTGTGTATCACGCGCGTAGCCAAGAGAACATGGGACCCCCCCCCCCCCCCATTTAGGTCTAAATGCTATGAATTCGCAAAATTTTAACTCATTTTCAAATTTTCGAAGCGGCCATTGGTTTAACAAAAAGCATTGTGTACCCAACCTTTTCAAAATCCTGGCTACGCGCTAGGTATGTATGATTTTGAATAGTGAAACTGACTAAAAATATGTGAGCTACATATGCGATTGATGAAAAGGACTCAAGATCTGGCCTGACATATTATTTGCTGTGATTGAGACATTGAGAGTATCTGAATTATTATAATTATAAAATAATCAGACAAGACTACAACCGTATAAGTTAGTAATGTTGCATGACGAAATGGCTGATAGAAAGACGCTTTCTTGATATTCAGGATGCAAGACAAATTGATTGATGAAAATATGAGTTCTTCTCAGAACGATATCTAATCGTAAATGTTAGGTTGTTCAGTGGGGAATAAGGATGGTAAAATATTCATTATATGTAGAGCTTATGTAGGTTTATGAATTCCTTATTGAGCTAGAGTCTTGGAATAATCACTTCATTGGTTTAATAGAGTTAACTTTCAAATCAAAAAACTATTTATTTTGGTTTTTGTCTTGCTTACGAAGCACGTAAAGAATGAAAAGTTCTAGAAATTCCTACAAAAAATAATGTCGAAAATGGAATAAAATTTCAGTTTTAAATGGTTACATAAACATCAACTGTATTTGAAACAATACATTAGCATACCGCCAATCAGAAAAAAATCAATTAACAAGATTTCTTTTCTCATCATCATCTTTGTTTTCGCTTTTTAAGGGTATCATATATCTAATTGTATGTATCCTTATATATATTGTCGTCATTCTGAGTGCAGTGTTTTCGTTTCCTTTATATAATTACTAGAATTTCGGGTCGCTAGACGCTCCCTCAATTCTTCGATTTGGTCGTAACGCTCCCTCATTGTTCACTGCTTTTGTTTACTTTATTTATATTAGTATAGACAAAATAAAATCACACTTAACCACTTAACATACTGCCATGTAATCTAGTCTTGACTAGTCTCTTATTCAATATTACGTATAAATTAATTGCATATTAAATGAATGAATATTTGATAATAAGAAGTGTCATCAACATTTTGACTGACAATAATATGCATATCTTGCCAATTGTAGAGGATGATTTACTATAATAAACATAATTATTATATGTATATAAGATATATGTACTTCTATTGCTGCATGTAACAAGCTATCTGTGTATTGTTTGCGTGTGTCTTAATTATTTTAGTCCTAGTGTTAATTCTATATTTTCAAACACTAAGACACAATAACAAAACTATGACCATCAAAAGACAACGATCTATGTCTTATAATATTGTTTGTGTAAATACATATTAAGTCTTAACAGGGTGTTTTCAAAAAACACCGTATCAGTGAATTTTCGGCGCGTTTGAATACATTTATAAAGAGAAAATATGGTAAGATAGACGTCTAGATTATAGGGATTTTTGAATTAACGATCTCCAGATTATCGAGTTAAGACTGTGGTTCCTATGAGCCTGTAATACTTTAAGAGAAATAGCATAAAGCATTTAGGCATATATGTATTTACAAAAAATGATAAGGAGATTTTCAAAACTGCTTTGGAGAATGCGCCAGATTTACAATATGAAGCTGTAAAACTGCTCATATTAATGAACGCTTCATAGTATTTGTGTTTCGAAAGTTTCATAATGTCGATACTTAATTACAAGTAACTGGTGAAAAAAGATATGTATAAGGTTCTACTCTTAGCAATAGAAATAACAATCATGAGTCAATCATGACTCATAGTCATTTTTTATTCGGGTCTCTGCCTGAATCTGATAACTTATTAGTCTTTAGTTATCTATAAATTTTTCATTCTATGATATGTAGCACTCCTTACAAGACAATCTTATTTCAAAGACTGTTTTTAATGTGCTTGAATCCACTTTTCATTTGAATGCAATTTTATAAGAATTTGATGTTAGTCTAAAATATGTTTACCATTCCACCATACAATAGACTGTTGGACTTAAGTATTTTATCTGAACAACAACATATGTTGAATGACAATACTTATCTCGTACATTCCTGTAAAACTTGCATTTATTTACCTTTCCTATGCATTTGAATTACCATATCTATTCTTTATATGCAGAATTTACTCAAATTATACTTTGAATTGTCTTTATATTTATTGTGTTCCCTTATTTATTGTTGTTATTTATGTAATTCTTCCCATGATTACCAGTTATTAATCGTAACCAGCAGACATAATGCTACACCCGATACCCTAATATAATATGTACGGTAAAAAACAGTTAATGAAACTAAAAACAAAGATATCAAAATCGCTCTATGGTGGCCAAAAAGAAATGCTTTGTGCGCGTTATCATGGTCATTAACATTGAAAGACTATCATGTGATTATATCAAATTCGCAAAATAAGAAATTTAATGTAAACGTTGTCATTTTTGTAACATTATAGAATCTTTGAGTGGGTTGCTCCTTGATTTTGTCATTATTTTCTTAAAATCATTCATTCTTAAGATTATACTTCCACCAGTAGTCACCCTTTCGTATTTCATTATTTTCTTACTTGTCTGCAGTTTCGTTGTCAACAAAGGCTTCACAATAATGGAAACATGGCTCCTGAAAATCTTATAGCATTGCAGCAAACTGCATACTAGTCTTCTTATGGCGAATTATATACACACACACTTGAAGTAGCTGAAAAAAGGAAACTTTACTGCGACTCGCCTACGTTGAAATATTGTCCCGTTGCTTGGCAGAGGCGAGGCGTTAATGTATACATATTATGCACTGCGTGCCTTGTCTTTTTCGAGAATATGTGTTAATTTTGAGGTTTTAAAAAGGGGTTGTGATCATTCCACGAATAACACGAGATAACACGAGATAACACGTGATAACACGAGATAACACGAGATAACACGAGATAACACGAGATAACACGAGATAACACGATATAACACGAGATAACACGTGATACCACGAGATAA
>JAUUEB010477501.1:0-11280 GCA_032362205.1 Clione limacina | reverse complement strand
GAAAAATAAAATAAAAACACTGTCAAATAATCATGGAGCAATTTTGTCACGGGTGTCATTCTGTTGTCATTGTGTTGTTTGTCGTCGGCGACTTCTTATTTGTTTTCCTTTATCTTTTTCTTGGGACTGTCACCGATATAGCGAGCTGAGCCGGGGTTAGTTAGGTGCCGTAAAAACCAAAGGTAAAATCTCTTCAATTAGATGAGAATATAGGAAACAATCGTAATTGCTTCATTAAATCCATAATATTTGCTTTCCATGAATTTCATTAGCCCATTTACACATTTAGTATGTTTGTTATCTTATGTTTAAATTACAGCAAAATCAACCCAGAGACTATGGAGCTAAGCGTCACGCAAGCAATCAAACCAATCAAGCAAACAAGCAAGCATACAATTCAGTGTATATCTTTATAGATTATTAATTACCTCATAGGTTTAAAAAGTGCTTGACCTTCGTCCTCAAAAGTGACAATCAGCTTTATCTGTGTACCACCTTCTTTTTGCTCTGAAATTCATAAAGTAGAAACATTACTTTACAGTTTTTAAAAGGTACCAAATCAAATCTTATAGAATTATACTAAAAATCAAAAGGTTCTATTACAACGTGTGTGAAATGTCATTCCTATTCAATACGTATCGAAACAGGATTTCTCTTGATATAGAAATAAATACGAACAACACTTAAAACTGGGATTCGTAGGAATCCGAAGTGGCTAAAACTGTGAATTCAACATGGAAGATGTAAGTCCAATTTCAGAGGTAAAACGAGTATACATAGTTAAAAAGATACATTTGTGAACAATGGAGACAGAGTGTCCGGTTAAACGGTATTTGCTATCACACATATAAGTAACATATAGGCGTCATTACTCTGCAATTAAGATTCCCAACAAACCACTTGTTATAGGATATCTGAGTGGTTCAAATTCCCAGTATTTTTCGACCTATTAAATGTAACAAGCATGGTAAGCCTGATAATGAAACAAAATTGAAAAAGGAAAAGGAAAAATCCTGAAAAAAAAATCAAATAAATGCACTTACAGAATACAAATTTACATACATTACTTACGTTTTAACAAACATAGTATCACATTTTACAATTAATATGTTGATATTTCACGATGTTGATTGCTTTGCGTGCAAAATGGATTCTTATTTTTTAAGATGTTGATTATAATGATATTTGTAGCACTTACCAATATCAACTATTTTTTTGGTAGCCATATCTTTTAAAAGTTTTTGTATATAGATATCATTTGGGTCATACAAGTTGTTTTGGCGGATACCATAGTGGAAACGCTCCCATGACTTGTCACTGTTGAGTAAAAGATAAAAATATCTCTAAAGATTATATTATTGTTTACAAGTGTAGAAAGTAAGCAGTGAAAACTTGATATGTAAAGTGATGAGGAATGAACAATTGAAATGACTCAAATTTTTAACCTTCCAATTAAATGTTATACTGTTGAAATGTTATGCATTCGGGTCGAAAGACAAATAAACGAAATAAAGCTCACTCAACGCTTGCAACGTGAAAATATAGCCTATCAATAATGACGAAATTCGAATTTGTTAATTTCACGATGAGACGGATAGATATAGACCAGTTCTTTTTGCCAATAATCGGTTTACAAGTAATTTCCTTCCATCAACGTAGACACTTAAGAGAAAGACACAAATTCACGAAAATGCCAGTACAACTAAGGTATAATCATCTGCGCAAAAAAACAAACAAAATGGCAACTTTGTAAGGGATTAAGCGTACCTATTTGAACATGCTAAGTTATAACAGCGCCGTTGATTCTTTGACATTATCATGTGCTGGGGCATACATGGTGTAATATTATAGAAATACTCGCACATTCTGAAATGTCACATCCTAATAATACAGACCAACAAGTCTTAGCACAAATCCCTTCATGTCTTTGACAGATAGGACCGTCCTTAATTTCCCATTTAAAAGGTTGTAGGCATGCCCCAGTTGCATTTTAAGGCTGGATTTTTGTGTTACACCGTTTAAATGCAATTTAGAGTGTTACCAAAGGGATTCTGACGAACACCTGGCACGAGATTTTAAAGGTAACGGGAGTAAATGTCTTGATAACCCATGGCATTGTGAAACTCATTAGTGTTATTTGAGAGGTTTTTTTATTGAACAATTTTGCTGTTAAAGCTGTTTTAATACTTCTTTTCTTTTGTGTATGTTGTTCTAAGATATTGAGTTTGAGTTGTTTCCTTTGAAGTAGTAGGCAATTTGTTGAATTTTCTGAAGTTCAATATTTTCGGTCATTGCAAACTGACCAATGGTCAGAGGTGAACAAACGTATAAACCGACCAAATAAGTATCGTTTTAATCATGTTTACTGCTGATATCAAAGATTATTTGACAAGTTTGTTTCATATAATTGCATCTGTGGGAATGAAACAATTAGCCATTGGTGAAATTTTCTTTCTGAATGATTTCCATGCGAACCGTCAAGTCAAGGTTCAGGACCCCATAGGGGTTGTGACCCACTGATTGAACTTTATCCTTCATAAAACCAGTGCTGAAATTATTACGGCTAAAATATAAATGCAAAGTGTTCAAGTCGACCTAAAACATACACAGTTAAATTTAAAAACTTTGATTGTTACTCACCCTTTATGGTTGATATATGCCCTCAGTCTGGCACCTTTCTCTTTGAGTTTGTTGATTGCCTTGATGACATCATGATAACTTGTGTTCAGGTCACCGGTATAATACGGAGATTTCTTGTACCTGTGCTTGAAAAGACTCACAAACTCATCTACATCGTCGAGGCTATAATTAGCTCTTGAACCCAACAATTCTGGTTTATGGAGTCTTGTCTCAGACTGTCTATGATGTGGATGAACCTGACTTGGCCTCCGAGTAGCTTTATTAAACCTGTCAACAAATTGATCGTCAAAATCACCGAAGCGATCGTCCAAGTCTCTAATGCCATTGTCGCCATCTTGTCCATGTCCTTGATGAACATCGTTGTCTGAAAAGTGAAGACTGCTTGAGTCGTTGAAGCTTTTGTTGAGCCGCTTCCGTAACACCTAAGAGGAAATAAGAGATATCTTAATAGCATGAACGATTATGCTAACAACTCTTTGTTTGTCATTTTCAACATTACATTTTAACAGACCTCACAGATGTTTCTTACAAAGACCTCACGTAGAGACAGGAAGTAAACCTAGATGCCATTTAATGATATATCACAGCATAGTGTCAAAAGATATTCATTGGAATCTCTTAAGCTTCACTGAATACCACTTGTACGTAGACATTCCATAAGCCTCCTCTTGCAAAGAAGATTAAATATTTTACATTTTTCTAAAGTTTTTGAAACCGTACCACATTCTAGATTAATAAACAGCCTAAAGGTTTATGGAATCGAATGCAATATATCTAACTGGGTCAAATACTTTCTTTGTCATAGAAAACAAGGATTAAGTATTACGTCTTCTTATACTAACTCTTCTGAAATCATTGATGGTATACCCAAGGGATACGTACTGGGCGGTAAACCCAAGGGCTACGTACTGGGCGGTATACCCAAGGGATACGTACTGGGCCCAGTTCTGTTTGTCATTTTATTTTGTTTTCGATGTTCTCCAATAATGCCTAGCTAAATATTGTAAAATATTTGCAGGTGACACTAAAATGTATAGTTCTAAAAAGACAATACATCATTACCAAAAGATATATTGACCCTTATGCAGTGGTCAAAGTTGTGTTAAATTATATTTAACATAGACAAAAGTAGTGTTTTGCACTATGGTAATAAGAATGAAACAGTACATAAATATTTGACGGATGTAGATAAAATTAATATTTTAAAAGAAATACACACTGAACAAGATGTTGAAGTAACTGTTTCTAAGGACGTTACATTTGAAGAACACATTAATACATAAGTTAGTTAAGCTAATAAAATGACTTTTAATTAAGAGAACCTTCACCTATTTGGACAAACACATGTTTTACAACAATATAAATCGATTGTACGTCCCACTATTGGGTATGTTAATGCTATTTGGCAATCCTGTTATAGCAAACAAATTAATATTATTGAACAGTACAGCAGGGAGCCTCTAGTTACGACCAAAACTAAACGATTTGCCATAATAAGATAAATTAAAATATCTAGATCTACCAGGCATGGAATTAAGACAGTTACGAGCAGACCTAATCCAAATGTTTAAAATCATAACTAAAATGGATAACCTTAATAGAAGTCACTTTTTAAATTTTGCTCTTCTAACACAAGAATTAATCAAGACCATACATTCTACAAAGAAACTATAACATCAAACTACTAAATACGTAATGAATTAAAACAAATTAGTTTATTACTAACTGTCTCCACACCCTAAAAACTCGTAAAAATATTTAACAACTAGCAGAGGCAACCGAAATACCATTGTCTATTCCGTCTCTCAATGTTCAGTATTCCAGTAAAAGGTGTTGTCTCTTGTTTAATATCAAATAATAATCATATACAGCCCACCGCTGCACACAAACCTTTAATTCATTAACATGTGTGGGATAAATTCTTTTCCCACTTCTTTCAACGCACTGTTGTGTATCTTTTTACGATAAATGTCAGAAGGTCAAACTACATAGAAACTATGCACAGGTGTAGCTATGATAAAAGATCACCAAGTGCAAATGCCTTCAACTATGCTACAATATGTGAATATGTCATTTCCGCTACGAGTCACATAGACGCCACTATGATTTTATGTTACCTACACTCTTATACTTATCACATATAAAATAAAAACTAGTCGTCCTTTTTTATAAAATATAAATTCTGTTCATGCAAAAGCATACATATTATAGTATAGATATTACTATAAGTCCTATTACATTTTCTAACAGACACGTTTCTCTATGTGTACACACTTTTCAATCCCGTTTTCAGGCAACACTTTATTTTGTTGTTAAACATTATAAGTAATAAGATTGTGTATGCATACCTTCAAAATAAGTTGTTGCTATTATCGTTTTAAGAAAGGTGTGGATAGGAAAAAGTGAAACTTGTCAATAAAGCCAAGTCATGGGGAAATTTCCTTTATGTCAATCAAAACATCTGGTCTTTAGGACAAGTTTTTCTTCATTACAGGTACTCTCTAAAACAAGAGAAATTATACTGAATCGGAATGTTAATAAAATTTACTTCATTCATATAACTGTACTACAGAACATGAACTCAACAAATGTTAACATTAGAGTTATGTCAAAGGTCATCTCCTTGAGATCAATAATTCGACACAATTAATTTTCATATCCAATTAATATTTTAATAATTAACTTCTCCCTAATTGAGGTATTGACATAGCAAGATATGTTCGTGCACAATGAAAAATCAACTAACACAAATAAAGAAAACCTATTGATTAACGTCTATAAATATCTTTACCAGCTGTTTGAACCGTGGGAACAGTGCCAAAAATACTTATCTAGAAGTCTGGAACAATACGTATGGTTGTACTCTTGGTATAAGATTAGAAGGGCGTCAAGGGAAGAAAGCCTTGGCCTTTACGGCATATAAGACTTGAAGAGATAATAAGTCTGAGTTACATCTGGTTTTGGCTTAAAATAAACAGACAACATGTTTGCGCTTCCCGAAAACGAAAGAGGTGATCA
Organism: Clione limacina; assembly: GCA_032362205.1. NCBI lineage: Eukaryota > Metazoa > Mollusca > Gastropoda > Pteropoda > Clionidae > Clione > Clione limacina. The sequence continues at coordinate 5,622 of JAUUEB010477501.1, read as the reverse complement.
GAGGTGTGAATACATTATGAAAAGAAGGATTGTTTTGTTTATAAAATCAAAAGAAATTTGAGACAAACGAAAGATGGGGTGCCATACAAAAAATAAGGGTTGAGATGTTTTTACTTTCTTTATAAGACAGAAAACAAGATAAAAACTTAAAGGTCATATCTCTCAACTATAACAAATCCTCACATATTGTGATTTTATCGAATAGAATGTATAACAAATGTGATTTATGAAATCCATCGAACAGGAAAAAAACTGACAAATGGCAATTAATGTCATAAGCTTATAAAAGAGAGCATAACATATTTGAACATAGAAAACACCAAGTAGTAATTAACTCGAATAAACTGGATAAGCGTTGACATAAATATTTGGTTGTCAGGTTAGACAACATATCAAACAAAACTGATATCCACCAAGAATTATTATCGCATTCTTGTATCTTAGATAAAACAGAACACATTCAGAAATGTATGTAAGCAACGAGACAAATAGTAAAAATGCCGCCGACACTAGAGTCAATGTGACAGGTATCTCTGAGCAATGATACACCTGTGGGAATAAACTGGAGTTATCTGGAAATCTTTAAGGTCTAAGAATTCCACAAATGAAATCACCGTGATTTATACTTGTCTTCATACTTTAAATACATATTTGATGTCACGTAACAGTTGTATGTTTTATATTAGAAATCATAACGAATATATTTTATACCTAAAAACTGACATATGCAAAGAACAAAACTGAAAAAAAATGAAAAACGAAAAAATCTTATATAAGAGAAGCTTAAGAAATAGGAAACAACAAGTCGTTAATAGCTCTACTAGATTGGATAAGCAATGACTTACATAATTGGTTGTCAATTTTGGCAACATGTCAAACAAAAACGAAATACAAATAGAATTATTATCTCATTCTTGTATCTAGATTTGTATTTTTCCAATTGTTAACGGGATTTTCTTTCAGCGAATTATTTTTGTCTTTATTTATTTTTACCTTCCAAAACTTAGCCTTGCAATTTTATCTTTCTTTATGTTATTAACAACATTCACATTTGTTACTTGTAAAAAATTATCGAAATATTTTCAAATATCAACATAATTGTAAGTATATATAAGACAATGGAAAATGAACGTTTTTCAGTTAACAAAAATAAGACACAGGTTATTATAGTCGTTTAAAACAATGGTGTACTGTTTTCTTGGAGTAAAGATGTTCTTGGATTTACGAAGCTCTGCTTCGTCTGTCTATTTTTCTCACATTATTGTTTGATGTCTATCAAATATTATATTTACAATACAACTGCCTTCAATCTTGTATTTTATAAAACATATTAATACACAGTGACATGAACATGTTATAGATCTAAAGATGTTACGTACCTGTAAGTGTGAATAGTCTCTGTCTTGTGCAGAAGGCTGCCGGTGTTTACCTACACCAACTACTCCTGGTATATCCAAGAACACTACGACATTCAATAGAACGATACCTAACAACATCAACCATAACAAAGTCTTCCATCGACGCCGTAGAATGGGCAACATGTTCAGGTCTCAGGTAGTTCAGTTTTCCTAATCCATAGAAAATAACGACAACAGTCTGATGGGGTAAATCGGAAGATGATTCACTCACGATTTGATAATTCCGGGACAAGGGTTCATGTAAACATCCGTTTATAAACGTCTATAGTGAAACATTAATCGACCTGCATACATTAAGGAGGTGAATATACACTGACGTTATAATCAAAGTGTTTTCCGGTTACATAGTTGCAGGTATGGTGGCGTCAACAAGCTGGTGTTTGTTCTGTTATAAATGTTTTTCTTGGATTGATATAGATGTATGTTCCTTTTCCCAGTCATACTCTATGGTTCAGGGGTCACATACTGCTGTCTGGAAAGATAAAAGAAATATATTTAGAATAAATGATTTAGATTCTTACGGCACTGAACTAATAAAAAATCATCGTTCAAAATGTCGCCTTGCTTACTTAATAGTATATGCATTTGTAAGACATAGCGATTAGCATGATAATTTTTGTAATGTTAGATATTATTCCAGAGTTAGTACATTTTTCTTTTGCGTTTTGTTTTCTAAAATTTTATCGTTTATTGGTAGCTGTTGTTGATATTTCTAATAACGTTTCGTGTAAAAGAAAAATGGGCTCAGTAAGTAGGTGAGTGTTAGGGCTTAGTGAGTTTCGCAACATAAGATTTTAATATATAAGGTTCATTCAAAATTAACGTCCTTAACGATGGAAGGACCAAGAGGGAGCGACATCGCGGATAACTGGCTGGATTCGAACATGGTATCTGATGAGTGCATAACCCCGAGGCCACCGTACCTCATATGTGGGTTAGTGAAAAGAGTTATAAACAATGAAATATGAACTGTGGTGAAAAATATCCCGAACTGTGGTGACAAATATCCCGAACTGTGGTGACAAATATCCCGAACTGTAGTGAAAGACATCCCGAACTGTGGTAACAAATATCCCGAACTGTGGTGACAAATATCCCGAACTGTGGTGACAAATATCCCGAACTGTGGTGACAAATATCCCTAACTGTGGTGAAAGACATCCCGAACTGTGGTGACAAATATCCCGAACTGTGGTGACAAATATCCTGAACTGTGGTAACAAATATCCCGAACTGTGCTACTGAATCTTTCTATAGTATTTGTTTATGCAAAATGATGTATTCAAGTGAATGTTATATTTTTGAACCTACTATGAGAGTTGGTAACTTCTCAGTAAAACATAATCCCACTTCCAGGATATGAGATTATGATCTTTAAAAGGCACACGTTAACAGGTTAAGTCGACCTGAATTTGTTAGTGCGAAACGTATTGACATTACCTTCTTTGCTTTAAAGAAACAGGATATACTTTTTTAAATAACATGACCACTTCATTTATAAGTGGGGGGAAAACCTTCTTCTTTGCTTTAAAGAAAAAAGAGAGTTTCTTTAAAAACAGTTCCACTTCTTTCCTAAGTAAAGAAACTAACCATTAACATTAGAAGAATGAAGATCAGATATAGTTATTAAATACAATTTAAATCAATGAACTTCACGTTGTGTATTTATCACTTAAAAATAACACCATTTCTAATACAAAACGCGTGGCTGATCGGATAACAATTAGACATCTTGAATTGTAGACTTGTTTTATTTTATTAAGAGTCGTTAACTTACATAAACATCGTGTTAATAAATCTATTTTTCTCTTTATAATAATTAAGTTGTTTTTACACTTGTTCTGTTCACCACAAAGTAATGTCTATATTCTAATCAATAATATTTGTAATTTGTATATATAAGAATAACTCTGAAATAAAATTGAAATACTATATAGTAGTCTGAATAAGTGATACTTGCTAAATAAACAATCTTATCAGATGGGATTAAAAAGAAAACACTGTTCTCGAGAAGAATTCCTGATTGTGTTTGAGGTTTATATTTTGTTTTACCGCGTACTGTAATTTGATTTCACGGACGCAGTACAAGTGGCAGACGGCAGACTTCCAGGATCTGAGTTTTACTCACCCTAGGCTTCTTAAGAATTTGCCACGACGTGAAGTGGGATGACCGCTCATGTTTGGATTACGGATGTCAACATATCAAAAAAGGGGGAGTTGATTGACCCCAAGAAAACAGTTTAATGTGGTCAGATAGTATAATGTTTAAGCGGTCATTATGATGACCCAATGTTTTAACTTTTAACAAAGAGGTAAAAAATCGGAATTTTCACATTTCCCAGATTTAATCGATAATATTGGTTTAAGTGTTTTCAGTTTTACCATAGTTTACTGACTACCCACTTTGATGCATGTAGTGTAAGAAAAACAATATCTCTTTAACCACGTCACCGATCAACTTAACTTTTTTTAAATTCCTCTTCCCCAAAACCCATGAATACATTTAATCACGAGCAGTTTGCTTTATCTTTGTTGCGATTAATCTTAGTCAAACTTGTGAGGAATATTTAAAATATTTACCTCATTTTTGCCTCATGACATCGTGCATTAGTCTTAATATATAAGATCTATGGCATTAGTGCAAGGAACTGAGATGAGAGTTGTTTACTTTGGCCAACTTTATCTTGTTCTCGTTATCCGATATTACGAAAATTCTGAAAATATCCTGAACCTTATCTTTGCCAAAATTGATAGCTTATTACGTGATCTTTGAAGAAATTATGTTCAGAGGGGATTGTGGTAAAAGATACCATCGTTATTTATTTCAAATAGTTGGTGAATGTAATGTCTATACGCACGGAATTTACAGGCAAAAGCAGACATAGATCTAAATAAATGATATGTATCTTTTCCTAACCGAATAAAACGCACAAATAACTAGAACAATAATAGAAACTGAAACAAGAAGCAGTAGTAGTTGAACACGGCATCACTATATTACTTTCCATTTATTCTGTAAATTGTGAAATATTATGATAAATATCAATCTTAGCTAACATTCTATAATCCCCACAAGTTTACACGTATGAGATGCCATGAATAAAACACATCGTATAATCCATTTTAAGAAAAGGTTCCCAGGCGCATATATAGTTCATTCAAACAAAAGAACAAAATCAGATAACGCGAAAACTGGTTCTACATTTATGTTCCGCTAGAAAGCACTTGGTAATTTTTAATACATTGTACACATTTGATGATTCAAAAAGAAAGATATGAGCTCGTGAGGTCAGTTTGAAAATTTTATTAAAAGTAACTTGATCTATACTTTTTAAAGTCATCGGGGAATAATGACCTGGCTAATTAACATGATCCTTAAAATACCTCTTAAATGGCGTTCTATTGACCACACTAACTGGTTTCTCCACATTGTCATCTCATTAATTATGTTCTTAACGACTCCCAACTTTTGACCCTTATTGGTACATCCTTCACATGTTATCCTTACACATTTGTAGTTTTTTATTGCTCATTTATCTCTTCTTTGTGTCCTTCTTTGACTTTAAAAAAATATATAATATGTGATACCTCATCTAAAGGTGGGTTAATCAAGTATTGTATTAAACATTCCAGAGATTGAATATTAAAACATCTCAATTACATGCACCTATCTACTTAAAAAGCAATTAGTGGAATGCACCGTGAATTGTTTGGAGATTTAACTCAAATTGTTTGAAAGCGTCCTAGCGAGAAGCGCGACTTCAAACAATCTCATACTAATTTCATTAGCTAACTTACCCCTCTTGTTGGTATTCTGAAGTTTTCATACGTGCTGTTTGATGTTATATTCTCAAACGATATTGCAAAACGTTAAAAGACTGAAAACAAACCTCATATTTAAATGTCCGGGCTAAAACAGTCACGCTGATGAAATGAGGCAAATATATAAACAGATCAGTAGAAAACTTCTTTAAGTGCGTCTTTAAGACGTTTGATATAATCTACGTGCTCATAATGACTGTTTCCGATTATTATTTATGTTCACTAACTAGAATATATAAAACTACTAGCGACTTTACCCGGCGTTGCCAAGGTTTACACAATATCAAATCAATTGTTGCCCTTAAGTCGGTAATAGCAGTCTACAAAATGTTTTGTGGCTTAGTACCGGGTCTTGCCCGGGAAGGATACAAAAAGAAAGAAA
>JAUUEB010477490.1:0-11280 GCA_032362205.1 Clione limacina | reverse complement strand
AGACCTCACCGCGACCAGCATATCAAACACTTCACCATGAACAGCATATCCCACACGTCAGCGCGACCAGCATATCCAAGACGTCACCACGACCAGCATATCCCAGACGTCACCGCGACCAGCATATCCAAGACGTCACCATGGCCAGCATATACCAGACGTCACCACGACCAGCATATCCCACACGTCACCACCACCAACCAGCATCTCTCAGACGTCACCACGACCAGCATATCCCAGACGTTACCACGACCAAGCAGCATATCCCAGACGTCACCACGACCAAGCAGCATATCCCAGACGTCACCACGGCCAAGCAGATGGAGCAGCATATCCCAGACGTCACCACGACCAAGCAGCCATGCACAACTTGATAGGTCGATGGAAGGATATGACTTACAGAATGTCTTCGCACTACTTGCACTTATTATTGATAGAAGGGAAAAAAACACAACGAAATACGACAACGTTTACGATGAAATTGAAACAAATAAATTGTTATAGTGGACTCAATGCTAGGATTTGTTGTAACAATTCATAATGGCAGGTCACATGGAGTCAGTTATGTGACATGTCATTATGACACGTAATAACAAAAAATGACTGACTCCAAGTGATGACAAACTTTGCCATTGTGAACGTTTACAAACAATATCATACCAGTTTGGATACATACATGTACCTGCAATGATAAATGTAATGTGTTAACTTGTGATTTTAAAGATTTTTAAATGAAATGTGATCGTTTATATTATATAAGTGTTGACAAATTAGGTCGATGTCTCAGACGTTCCTCGATATCATTTGACAATGTCGTGGTTACATTTTGCTGTGGTTTGTGTATTTAGTGCCCACATCTTTCATTGTGTTGAAGGTAAGATATATTAATACAAAATACTGTTAAGTACACAATCAAGGGCGTCCGAAAGATTTTTCCAGGGAGGGGGGGGGGCACAATTTTGGAACAAGCATCCGAGGACGCGGGTCGGCAAGATTACGAAAGGGTTCGTGGACATGCTCCCACCAAAGGTTTTTGAGTTTATATGTGTAAATGTTCAATTTTTATGATATTTTGAAAAGATTTTTAAATCCTAAAAAGTTATTTTTTTGATTATTTTCACAATTAAAAACATTAAATAGAATGACTATTGAAAACTTGTCAGTATACTTTCTTCCACTATAACTAGTATCAATGAGCACACACGTAATGTAACTCAAGTGATATTTGAACGCATTGAATACTACTGTTTCATTTTAAAAGACACACATACAATGTGCAATGCTTTTGAGCCATGTTCAAGGAGGTTGGGGTTAAAGATTGAATAATGGAAATAAAAAAGGTGAATTTTAAAGCTATGTTAAGGGGGAGTGAAGGACAAAATTAGAACAACACAAGCTATGTGGTGCATTTTAGAGCTATCTTAAGGGGTTTTGGGGAGAAACCTAAATCAAAATGGTGCATTTTAGTGCTATGTTAAAGGGGGTCTGTCTGGGGTTCTTTCTTTCTAAAAAAAGGCCCTATGGTAGGTCTACTTAGCTTTTTTGGATAATTCGGCTCTGAATAGATGTATGCTTTTAAAACTTAAACATTTTTTTTTGCATTAGAAAAAAAGAATTAAAATTTAGAAATGAGCAAAGTCAATAATTTATTTTTCTCTCTCTGCAACAGGAGGATTAGAACTCATGGTTGAGAGTCAGTGTGTGAATAATGAGCATCACCAGCACTAAGGAGTTCAAGTTTGTGGATCAGAATAAATTTGAGAGCTTGACTATTTGTATTCCGGAGGTATTATGACGACAAAGATAACAAAAGAAGGACAAATATTATAAGCTATTTTGTTAACTGTATGCTTGATACACATATTTTAAAAAGTTCAAACTTACTGTGAAGAAGAATTGATTTAACTTTATAGTCTGTTCTCGTTTTGTGATTTTGTGTAAAAATCTGCTTATGTGTGAATGTTTTAGTCTTTTTGTGTGCAGTTATGAGTATTAATGTGTCGATTTTGATTCAGACTAGGTTTGAATTGCATTAATATTTGTTTTTGCTTTCCCAGGTAGTAGATGCATCTTATGGGCTGTATATATGGCCTTGTGCACCTGTGTTGGCTCAGTACATTTGGCTCAACAGGGACACAGTCAAGGGCAAGTCCGTATTGGAGGTGAGGAGATATATTTAATGCCTCAGCAAATGGGGAAATTTGTGTGGATAAAGATAGGTTTTTTCCAATGTGTTTGTGTGTATCAAAAGAAGAACAGTTACAGATCATTTCATTTTTGTTTCACTTTGATATGCTTATCTTATCTTTTTTAATATTATTCATTATCAACATTGATGACTATGTAGATGGGATTCTGAGGGAGAATTTATAGCAAGCATATAGTTATGGTGTCCCAAAAGTCAAGTAATCAATTTATAGCTCAATAATGTTTCATATAGATATATTTTATTGCTAGTGGTGAATAAATCAACATGAAGAATCTTGCTTTTATTTCTTATTCATTTATTAACTTATTTTGCTGAATCTTACAAGATATGGAGAGAGATAAAGAACTATCACTTTTAATGTTTAGCATGCACTCCTTTTCTCATTTTATTTGTGGACATTTTCCTCTTATGGTTATTTTTGTTCATTTTTATTGACTAAGATTGGTGCAGGTACAGCTTTGCCAGGTGTTGTGGCTGCCAAATGTGGTGCACAAGTGACCCTGAGTGATGCTATCAGCCTCCCAGAATGTCGAGACAGAGGTAAAACCAGTGTAGAAGCTAATGGTCTATGTGATGTAAAGGTTATAGGAATTACTTGGGGTCTTGTCACACCAGACCTCATGGACTTACCGCCACAGGATGTCATTCTAGCCTCTGACTGTTTCTATGACTCAAAAGGTAAAATGACAAGTGAAAATATTTTTAGAGAAATGTTATTTTACCTTCAAAAACAAGTTTATGTAATTTGGAAAAGTTTAGTTTAATATTTGTGTTTGTGAAACAGTATTTTTAGTTTTGAAACACGATATTATAAAATAAGACCAAACCCTATTTATTTCTTATCCATATTTAAATTTATGTTTACAGTTATTTCATCTTTGTGTGCTTTATAAAAGGACGTTTGCCTTTATGGTTAGGGTGCTTTCATACAAGAAATCAGTATGAAATTTATTTGAATTGGTTTAATTCATCCTTCTCTTTCCAAAAATGTGCAAGCAGTGATTGTGTGTTGCCATTCTAATATCAAACAAAATGTTATACATTTGTAAAAGGAATATGCATAAAAGTGAGTAACAATTATTTCAAAAGACCAGAGGCCATATGATAAAAGTTGAGAAATTATGTATTTTTCTAACTGGCTCGAGGTTTTTTATCAGACAGTCTCATGTTTTGTCATATTCTGATTTCCAAAAATATTCAGGGTGTTTGCAGTTTTTTTGTTTTTTAAAAGACAACATTCTTATTAAGAGCTTAAAAAATGTTGTACTTTTGAACGGCGATAATTTGGTCGGACGGTCCAGCACGTAAGAACATGTCTGATGTTCAGACCAAACAAGGGCATCTAACATTGGAAAAAAACTTTAAAGTATTTTTTTTATTATATTTCATTGAGAACATCTAAATGCAAATGTGATCCTAACTTACACTTAAAACATCACAAGATAATTATTCCTATCCATAGATTTTGAAGATGTGGTGATGACTCTGTCCTACCTTTTACATCAAAATCCAGCCGCTGAGGTTTGGTGTACCTATCAAGTTAGAAGGTAAGTGATCTACCTTGGTATCACATCATAGTGATGAGCCAATGACTTCTAGCTCAGTAACAAGAATTTGCCTAAATGCAGCATCTGTATACTTTTAGGTGTAAGGCAATGAAAAAAGTTCAAGATGCTCAATTCTCAGAATGTTAATTCGATTTGACCAAGATCTTGTTTATATTACCTGATGCTAAACAACCAATCATTGAACTCTCCAAGTTGTGATTTCAGGAAAAAAAGAAGCTAGACATAATGAGGGTGCTACAAGAGTTTGTCAAACATCTTAAATGATTTGATTAAAAATCTAATACATAGGAGTCTATGAAGCTTCAACTTTCAACTATAACTTGATGGTAAATGTTTTAACTTTACTCATAATTCAATGATTTTTGGTTAAGAAAAAGATAAACAGTGTACATTTAACTTGAGTAGAGTACTGAAACATTTTTTTTACTTTGCTTGTGATGCATTCTATCCATATCATTTACCAATTAGAGCTTTAATTGCTTTTGTAGATCAACCCACAAATTTAAGTAATGCATTTTGTTGATCTGGTTCTTAAATAAGTAAACTAGCTAACATGTAGTAACCTTTTATCAGAGAAGAAAATGTTGTATTTGTTTTAAAACATGATCACATTTTACTGATTTTACTTAAACCTCTTAACCTCTCATGTTTGGCTTTTAACTTGAAGAAAATTAAATAATTCTATAACTACCTTCTTGATTCATATATCATTATTTTATCAGTCCCTCCAGGTCAATAGAGTATCTTCTAGCCAAGTGGAAGCTTACAGGACAACAAGTAAATCTACCAGATATGTCAACACTGGAGTGTTCTATCTCAACACATGCACAACAGGAAATACAATTGTTTATTATACGACTCAACACAGAAGCATGTTGTGAGGCTATCAGTTGACATCATGTGTCACATAATCATTGGATTGTCCTGTCTCCACATCTTCTTGACAGATATTGTTGTTGTTATTGATACAGGAACATTTGGACTTTGCCCCTCTGTCCAATGCCATGACGTGGTAGCACTCTCTAAACAGAGAAACAATTGTTTGGCCTGAGACTGACCAATATCAATTGAATTGATGCTATGTGTTTGCATCCGTTGGTCCTGTGTAAATTGTTAAAAAATATGTTGCATGACTTGATGCTATGTAAATTGTTAAACATTAATGTCACATGGCTTGATAATATGTCATTTTTGTTAAACAAATGTCACATGACTTGATGCTATGTCAATTGCTAATCAACTATAACATGACTTGATGCTATGTCAATTGTTAATCAACTGTTACATGAATTGATGTTATGTCAATTGTTTATCAACTATAGCATGACTTGATGCTATGTCAATTGCTAATCAACTATAACATGACTTGATGCTATGTCAATCACCTGTTACATGAATTGATGTTATGTCAATTGTTTAATCAACTATTACATGACTTGATGCTATGTCAATTGTTAGACAATATGTCCATATGGCTGCTTTAAAGAAAATAAAAGAGCAAAAAAGTGTGAAATAATTTCAAATTTTTGGTCTCGAATTCTTCTTTTACAAATTGGGGCCATCTATGATTTAAAGAGACAATCAACAGTATCAGGGGTGTGACAACATTCTAGTACAGAATAAGGGTACTATTGTACAAAAATTGTTCAACATCCCCCTAATTCTGACTTCAGTCATTTTTTTTATTTATTACCTATCACTATCATTAGAATACATGAGTAATTTAGGCCCTACGTCTAATCATATAATTTAAATTCAACATATTGTATTTACCAGGTAAGGCAATTGATAATGTTTTATATGGTTATATCCAGGAATGCACTTGGAGCAGGTAACTTTTTCTATGGCTCTACCCCAGTTTTTTTTCCAGCAACAGCTCCACCCAAGTTTTTGTTCCTGCTTCAACTACCTAAAACCCTTCCAGCTCCAGCTCTGCAACCCTGTACAAAATAAACCATAGTTGTATTGTGGATCTGAAGCTCTGTTCCTTTGTACATAAAATAAGGTTATAATACTTTATGTTTGGCTAATATTACAGTTGGTGCAGATCCCAAACATGTGATAACAAGTAGGGTCTACTGTTTGGCATATCTGGGTTTTATATCTAGGAGGGGAGTAAAGGGTAAGTGGTTAGGATAATGCGATAATTTTTGGTTCTTACAGCATTGTGACATCAGAGGAGGCAATCTATAAAAAAAACTCTTTGATCAGTCTAGAATAGTTATGTCATGAATTCTTGCCCTTAGCAATTCAATATGCCCATTCAATTATTTCAGTGTAACTTGTAAGTTTTTATTACATAAACATGGCTGTGCCTTAGTATATCAGTCCTGGCAAAAGTGTTATAACCTAGTAGTACCACTCTGTTTGATTTTAGGCTTAAGGGAGGCTACATAAGTACCCTGCAGATAAATAACAAACTCAAAGTAAAACATAGTAAAGAAAATAAAACAGACTTCAGTTATTACCATTTTATTTACATATTATTGTATACCTGAAAAAATCCTTCACATGGTCAAGCAAGTGATCACATACAAATATTCAATGGCACACAAATATTTAAAGCCTTATAAAAAATTCTTTGACACACAAATAAGGTCTAAATCTTAGTAGCGTTGACATTTTGCATCTCATAAAATACAGAAAAGGTTCATTAAACTCCCACCTTTCAGACAAAGGCAAAATTTGCCTAGTTAACATTTACAAACAATGTTTTGTTTTTCTTAGTATGTTCTGGGTCCATGGCTGTGGGAGATTTATACATGTATACCTGACAGTATTATCTAATCCTCCTGCATAACTTATGTTTTCTTCTTACTGGTTTCATTTTTTAAACATCAGGCCCTAAATGGGTAATTATTGTGATCATTTAAGAAATAAGAGGCTATGAGTTGTACAGAAAACATAAACTGAATTTATTAAACAAAATCTATTCATTTATCCATACAATACAGTCATAGATCATATAACACACATTCATAAACCAACAGAAGAAAAATATCATTGCTGGCATAATAACCTTTTGCTCAACTTGCAAAAATACATAACAGAATGATGTCAATTATTTGATAAAATAAAGGATTACTCATACACTTGTTTCGTTCATCCCAACAACCTTCTGTCACAGCCTCATTTAGCCATCTCATATTGCTGTTAACTGTTTTATAGTTACAAATAGTTTTTTGTACTCTTCATCAAGAGCACTCTTATCGGCAAACCGAAGGTATAATACATAATTTGTTGGAAACTCCAACATATTCTGGAAGTTTCCAGTTAATAAGGTTTTAAAAGCAATCAGGAATACATCAACTTTTTTATATATTTCAACTAAAGGCACAAAATAATGTTGAATATATATAACATGCAAACATATATATATGTTGTGCAACAAGTAAAATCATAAAATAACTAGATACATTGCCAGGTTAATAGAGAGTATAATATTTGACAATAATGGTAAGTCATCCCATTGTAGATAATGAATTAATGTCAACCCAAATTGATTAATATAATAAATATTTAAAAAAATAGTATAGTTTGCATTCAACACAACTGTTGGGTCTAGTTTTTAACATAATTTGACCTGATGACAATAAAAAACGACCAAAAATAAGACCAGGGTGTTGAGTGATCATAAGAATAAATTTTTCGTAAATTTAATTATCATGTAACAGGTATGGCATGATCTACATGTATTTCAAGGTACCGGCATTATGCTTTTTTACATCCTCCTTGCCTTGCTTTGTATTGGTTGTTCTTAGGGATTTTGTTATTTCTTTGAAGCCACAAAGTATTGACTTTTTTGTTCGTTTGGAATCTTTTGAGAATTATCATTTGGTTCAAGAAGACTATCAAGTGATAAACTTAACAAATTCTTTTGAGGCACAATTTCTAGATTTAAGAAGCTGCATTCATTGATACAACAAAGAAACAGAACCATTATCTATTTATAGTCTGAAGAATAAATCTACCTCCCTACAGAGTGCTTAAACATTAAGTACAACCTGAACAATGAAATGTTTACATGAAATATCTGACCCATTTATTGTCTTCATTTTAAAGCACAAAACTCTGCCGCTCAAGCTCTGATGTCAGACAAACTTAAAATAGTTAACATTTCAATGATGTCAAGAACAATATCACATGATGGCGTGCATTAAAATAAAATTTAAGCTTTTAATAGAATAAAAACTGTAAATATGTGCTACAAGGAGTAAATAAGTTCAATGACGATAATACAGGTGAATCCACTTTTAACGAATTGCTTGGGGAACAAGTAAATGTTTGTTATAACTGAGTTTGTTTTATAAAAGCTCTGAAATCAGGAGAACTTTTTAAAATTGGCCAGTTCTTCCGCTTTTTCCCCCAATGTACATCCTCTGATCTCTGCATGTTACTCTATGACTAGCTTGACAAAATCAGGTTAATAAACCCTTATCTACATATATCATTGAGCTTTCTCTAACCCTTTTCCTCTTCAATCCAGCTGTCGTGCTTAATGAAATAGTGATCAAACTTATTCCTTTTTCTTGGTACTGCTCAACTGTTTCTTTAATTATCGTTCCTTAAAAACGATTGTTTTGAAATCGTAGTTCGATATAAGAAATATATTTTAATGGTACAAAGAGGGATATATTAAGGTAGTTTTTACTTCGTTCATAATAACTGATTATTCGTTAAAAGCTATTTGTTATAAGTGGATTCACCTGTAGCTAATAAAAGTAAATGATATGAGCAGGGAACAGGGCTGCCTGTGAATGTTGAGTCCAAATACGAAGCTCTTCACTTCCAATGTATGAATCCTGAAATCCAGCTTCAAGATCAAATGGACAAAATCTCACAACTTTCAACAATAATTGAGCAAAATATACATGAGTATTAATTATGTAAAAGGAAAAACAACCCATGCTTATTAAATCTAGATTGAACCAAAAACAACAACAAACCAAGTTCATCATCTTTTAATAAACTGTCATTATTGTGGTTTGGAAGAAATTCTATGGAATGTAATCTTACAAAATTTTCAATTAAGCAAAGCAAACAATACAAGATTTTACATGAAATAATAGATAATTAAGTAAGGAAAATCGCACGCTAAAATGAAGATATACTCTTGTGTTATTTCTGACTAGGAGAAGGTGAAACTTATATGAAAAAAGAATACATTTTCAGGCACTAAAATTTTATGTTAAGATTTATATGCATGAGCTCATAGAACAGACAAGTCAAGCTAGAGTTAAAAGAGTTGTTGTGAAGGGCTGTACACAATTACTATGAAAAAATCTGTTTAAAGCAAGTTTAAGTGCATTTTCTTAAATATGATATTATGAAGAGTTTGAAGTTTCCATTGTTGAGCTCATATCTTTTAGAAAATGTTTAATTTCATTATTCAGTAAATAAATTTGTTCGTGATCAAAGTTAAATTTCTCTGATATGACCATCTTGGGAATTAAAAAATTCTGTAGCTGCCTTAGTCATAACCAGAATGTGATAAGAAGTAAACAGGAACAAAAAACAGGATCATATGTTTAACATGAATAAGTTACTAGAAAAATATGAAAATTTATATGAACACTATACTTAACGGGAAAAGTACTTAATTAATGTCTATGAACACAAGTACATAACTATTTAATATCATTAGCTTTAGATATCATCTACAGTAGAGTCCGGTTAATACAAACTGCTCTGGACCAACCAAGTCACTTCAAATTATCGATAATTCGTAATAAGGACAGAGGTGGAAATCGAAAGTTTTGAAATTGCTTAAAATCATCCTTTGTTGGACTCTACTCTTCTTTCACAGTGATTAGAATTATAATCCTGAAAGTTATAATGCACAATTTTTGTATTTGAAGTTTTCGTTTGTAACTTAGTCCTTATTGGGCGATTAATATGATTTCTAATGAACATCGTCTTTTAGACCAAATTGTCCCATCTCATAGGTTCAGACTTCAAATTATCGATAGACTTATTCGTATTAAGAAATATTTTTTACTTAAAAAAAAGAGGGGGAAAATCGGGACTTTAACATTTGCTTGTAACAATTTGTATTAAACTGGTTCCTATTATCCAGATTCCGTAATATTACTGTATAAGTTTCTATGATTTTTATTAAATGGTAATATTGATTGAAGATAATTGCCAATTGATTCAGCAGGTTTTCTTTGATTCTAAGACTTAACTTGTGATCAGGTTTGCCAAAAGAACCAGAGAATGCAGCTTTGATGGTAAAGTTCCTGCTATAAGATAAGCAAAAAACTATCAGTTCTAATTGTTAAGTACCTTATGAGCTGGCAGGAAGTTTATGACTAAACAAAACTTATCTTGGCATCATGAACAAGGTCAAAGGGGAAAAAATAAAGGGACTGACAATAAATACTATGGGTCTGAATTTAGTTTTTATTAAAAACTAACTGAATATCAACAGGCATTACACTAGCCAGATCAGATGTATTGAGCGGTGTCGTCTGAGGAAGGTTTTTATCTTCAGTGTCATGTCTTGTACAATGTGATAAAAGGGGTAAAATAAGTCACAAAACCACCTTAAACCATACACAATTATGATTCAAAAAAAAAATCTGTTAAAGCGTGTTGGACTACAAAGTTGATTTAAAGGTTTATCACAGCCTAGTGGGATTAAAAGAAACCAGATATGTCCTTAAAGGATTTAAGTAAATCTAAAAAGAAATGTAAGAAAGATTGCACAAAGCCTCTTCATACAATCCTTTCCCTTAATTCTTTATCTTAGAAACTAACAAGAATATCATGAAAGACAACATCAAAGATCAACAACGAAGCCTATTCTTTGTTCAACAGAATATTCATTGGAAATATCCCTGCTCGCCATACTCTTCCTCTTTATACTCCTGAAAAGAAAAACAAACCAGAAACAATGGTCATGATTGTCAATAGTAAATTAATACCAGAAAACGAAAAATGTATTAACTTGAGTATTATTTTCGTGCAATTGTAATCAAAACTTGACTTATCTGAACTATTTACAAAAAATACTTAGTTCAATGACTAAAACTTGATTATGTTCTTTTAAAATTTGCAAATAATCTTCTGAATCTAAATAATGTTCTATATAAGAAATAAGTTCAATTAATAGCAAGCATGCTAACAGCACAATGAAATCAGTGTTAAATTTACCTTAAAAATGGCACATTTACCAGCTTGTCTTTATATCAATTTTGTTACAACTTAATTTTGTGCAATTATAGATAAAATTTATTAGTTTCTATATTTTCAACTAACGTCTTCGTCACGTCGGCGTTAACCGACTTCCTCTTAAAATTAGCTCAAGAGCAGACGAAGAAGAAGAGATTATTCATTCCCCACTGAAGTTCCAATGCATAAGTGTTGTAAAAAATGACCAACATGCAAAACTCAGGCGCTCGCGCAACTGTTTGAATAAGTAAAAGAAGAGGCAGTGTCCAAATGACAATATCTCCATATGATTTTTATTGCCTAGATGTTATTAAAAAGGGTCTTATATAA
>JAUUEB010477468.1:0-11281 GCA_032362205.1 Clione limacina | reverse complement strand
CCCCCCCCACACACACACACACACACACACCCTAATAGAAAGACAGACTTTTCAAATTTGATTTTCAACCCGATTGCCACACAATTAAAATGATGTTTGTCAATGGAGCTGTTCCTATTTAGAAACGATATTCAACATTATAAGTGGAATGACTTGGAATTTCAGAAGGTTAATAACCCCAGAGAAAACTTATATACTTTTGAGTTATACATTTATGGATAAAAAATATATTGTTTACAGTTTCGAACACCAGCTGTTTTGGTACCCCAACTATTCATGTAATTTCTCTATTTCTCCTTTTAATGGTATTGCCATGTGAGCAGTAGTTCCCTTAAGAATTTATTAAATTTTCTAGCTTTTCTCTTACTATCTCTATCCATCCAAAGTACCAATTCAATACCAATGTTTTTTCATTACTTTCCTTCAGCGCATCAATGAACAATTTTAATTTAGTGGATAAAGGAATGCCCGAGTCGCCAGGAAATCGAAGATTCGCAATCCGTTTTATTGAAAAGGTGTCCGTTTGATGAGAACACCGCAAACCCGAAATAAGCTGAAATTAATTAATTGACTCTTCTTCACTTACAAACGTTAATTAGAGTCATTATGGGAAACTTGATAGCAATAGATGAAGTGCTCGACGTTGGAAATCCCTATTTCTAGATGAAAATCACATTTCAGTGATTTAATTCATTATAGATAGGGTGCTCTAATTGTGAACGATCTTAGCTTATATGAAAATACCAAAAAGAATGTAATACTTGTGCCAAAGCAGAGTGTCGTTTGTTTTTGTCCGGTACATTTTTTCATTAGTAACATGATACCGTGAATGTTGATGTTTTATGTTGTTCTTTTTCATTTTAGTGTTGCGTGAACAGTTAGCAATAAAGACTGGTCAGTAAAACTCTGTAAAATATTACATACAGCATTCCAACGTAAATTGTGACCCAAAAAAGATTGTCTCACTTTTGAATGCATGGCACTTCTTTTATTTTGACCCTAGATGTCTGAGGTTAAGCTAAGATATCGAAATGTTGTTATGGCGGCATCAGATGTTGTGTTTTCATGAGTTCTCTAATGTCCTAACTCTTAGACTTTTGGCTATCGAGATCAGCTAAAGAAAGTCCCTACATGAACAGAATAGATATATTAGAGCAACTCCAAAACAACTTTTTTGATTGCATCCTACAAGTTCCTCCAATTACATTGAAAAGTTGTATATAACTTGAACACAAACTTATGTGTGCCTTTTTAGATGTGGTTCTCTCATTGATCACATAAATTACCACGCATTTGCTGGGCGTGTTTGCATCAACTTTTGCTTGTAAAAAAGTATCTTAGCATCATATAGAATTATACATCTTATTGCTAGATGCAAAACGCCAGAAACATAAAACTTGTTTGCAAAAGTCAGCTTATTCCGCTCTTAGGATGATACACAAGCAGTAATACCTCGATATCTTTTGAATTTGTTTTAGGAAAAACAGTTCATTCATGGTTGCAACCAAGATGATTCCCCACTTCTATATAATACTAGATAAGACAGCCAAAACACAAGAAGAGGCTGAACATTGAACAAGAACCCAGAGCATGCATTTATTAACAACAGGGATCACGTCTATAATAGTGTGCTTTATAAATCTGTTCATACCAATCAGTTTTGATACTTGCCAATCTTTGACTTTTTCTTATTGTTTTTTTTTCTAATTATGACTTTGAGCAAGTGTGCAGTTCAGTGTTTGCATTATGTTTATACCAATCAGTTTGATACTTGCCAATCTTTGACTTTTTCTTATTTTTCTTTTTTTCTAATTTTGACTTTGAGCAAGTGTGTAGTTCAGTGTTTGCATTATCGAAATTATAATATGAATATACCGACCGAGTATATGTGAGTAGTAAGGATAGGGGTCAGAGGAGTTTGCGCTTTACAAAGTATGATAAAAGACCACCAAACGAGGTCGTCTGTAAAAAGATTGAATTTGGCTGGCTTAAAAAATCCTGGTCATCAGAATAGTTTTGTGTCTAGACAAGGAATCAAGTTCTCAATGAATATCTTCTAAGACAACACATATGAGTTCGCATATTGTGAGGCTGAATAATGGCTTAGCGTGGCCTTGCGAAGGACATTTTTAATCCTTGCTTTTAGCAATGGACACCTGTCTAGACAAGGAACTTATTATTAACTATTTTGCATAATCTTTATTACCAATTATTAATCAATTACTGTTTTCTAAGATGAACAAACAAAATTTCGTTTGTTTTGATAGGTGCAAAAGGTGCAAAGGCGCATAAGCAAGAAAGAGAAACAACCATAAGGCAGACAAACTCAATGCATTAATAATATGAAAGATAAGGGAATACAGCCTCCCTCTCATTGTCATAAGTCTCTTTTTTTTTAATTGAGATTATTTCTGGGGCGTCAAATTCTTTCGAGTTGAACCGCCTTCTCTAAAGACTGAGTCTCTTTTTGAGTGATAATGTGAGGGCTATAAGTTGAACATTGCCTTCAAAAACTAAATATTTAAATATGTTTTTGAATGGTTTTAGAATTTTACTCATATAACAGTTAATTCTTTGTTTAAAATATATATCCTTCTAAATTCTTCACTGGATACCTTGTTGATGGTAATTTCTTTGTAATCGAAGAAGTTAAGAATAAATATTTGTAAACCCAGCTTAAACCCAAATAGCTTTAATGAGGACACTTTTCTTTCTACAGGGATAGTTTTTCGAATCCGATTTTAAAATTTAAATATAAGAAAAATAAGACAAATATCCCATCTTGTTTTCAGTAAATCAATTGAAATGAATTACAATTTGTGTTATATCTGAGTTTAGTCTTCATTTCTGCCTTTGTTTAGATCCAAAGAGAATTGTTGAGATGCGGTAAATCAGTAATAGACTTATATGTAACTAAAAACCTTCACTAAAATATTATAGATGCCTCTAAAAAGCACTTTAAAAGCAAACAAAAGTAAGGAATTATTGCAAAAGGTATCATAGAAAACCACATAAAGTACGCTTAAAACTAGATGTATTACTTTTTTATAATCAAACTTTAAAAACTGTTTCAAAAAAAGCAGGACTGTAGACAACGTCAATTGCTAAACGCTGTTTGTTTTCGGAAAGTAAGAACAGCGACGTGATTTTTCACGGGTTATTGTGATTCCAATAAGAAATCCAATAAGCAAATGTAATCGTGCCCCACGTCATTGGCAGGACATTATGCTCTCAGATATCTAAGGTTGTCATTATATTTTTGTAAAGATAATAGCGGGTCACGATATTTTCCAAATGGTCAATTTAGTCTTGAAAAGTGTTCTCTTATTTGCTTTTTATGATGTTTTTTATAGCTTTTTGCCCTAAAAAGACTTCATGAAAACCGCAGCTTTGATACTTCTTAAAATAATCATTCTACACGTATACTACACTTCTGACTGAAATCAACGTGAATACATCCATCCCCTTTTATTTGAATTGAATCGACACAAAACATTTGTTCTCGATCTAACTGCACTCATGTTTCATTAAGGTTTTCTGGAAACAGGAAACAGCGATAAGAGCTCTGAAAATGCCACTTTCCGTCTAGGATAACAAACATATAAACATTAACTTAAAATATGCAAATCTTCATTGGTCTTTATATTCGGAGATGTGCTGCTTATTCTAGTGTTTATTTGATAACCAACACTTTTTTAGTTGTTTCTGATGAAATGCATCTAGTTTTGATTCTTCTGTTTGTGTAAGATGTTTTCTTTTATGATTTTAATGTTTACTATCTTATATTACACTTTCCTTATTCCTGACTGCTGAGGAGTGTTGTTTTTCCTAGATCTAGGTATCCTTTGTTGTTCATGAAGAATACATTATCAGCGTACTTAACCTCGTTGGGAGTTATATCCAGTAATCATATCAAGTTTTGCTCTAAAAAAGAACATTCTTTGTCCAGTTTCAAGGACTTATTATACTATCTTTAGAAAGTCCTGTCTTATGATAGTGTCAAATGCGGAGAAGAATTTAATGAAAATTTATGTTTCTTTTGGTTGACTGAAAGCCATCTATGGGTACATACATTTGACATTTGGGGCAAAAATGAATTTGGAAGGAGAAATAAACTTCTTAGTCCTGTCTCTGTTTTTTTTTACTGTGATGATGGAGATACATGGGCTCTGAAAAAGATAAATGCACTTAAAAATGCCTTATTATAAACGAGCCTTTTTTTTACCTGGCTTTAAACCTTTCCATAATCTTACAAAGTATTATTTGCATAACTCTGGTTGTATTTCTGTATTTATCAAAGAGTTTTAAAAAAGCCCATGTTAAAGAAAACTGTTCAGATTCTGATTTTATCTGATTTTTTTTCTGATTTTTATGGATTGTTGATGATTGACAAAACTTTTAAATAAATAAGACCTAGTCATATGAACTTGCTTTATTTCTCCTATTAAAAAGTAAATATTCAAGTCTAAAGGCTTTTAATGAAATTGGAAGAGATATTATGAACTACTTCAGTAGCTATAAATGTATAATTCTTCAACGGGATTTTAATACTAAAAAGAGTGACTTAACTGATGTTCTTTACTCTAGTGCGATGTCAAATGATGATAATGACGTTGATGTTAAAAAGTATATCATATATACATCAGCGTTTTATGCCAACAGAGTTCGTTAGTATAAAAAACAACTAACTTTAGGATATAAGCAAACAGCAGCAGCATATAATTTAAGGACACGTCTTGTAGAATCATTATTAGTCAGTCGACATGTTTTCAAATTCACTCACGGTTTTCAAAATTGCTCCTTGTGATACCAGGCTTTCTACATTGACCAAGAAATAAAAAACAAATGATCATATTGCACGTACTATCGTTTAATATGAAGTTGGAGATACGAAGTTATGGCTGGCATACATTGGCAACAAGAAGAATTTGAGTATAGATAAACTTATTCTCTTTTTATGATCATTCGCCAAATCTCACACAAAGTTAATTGTTTAGTTGATTAAAGTAAACATTAGCGATCGCTTTTGCACACTAATGTTTTTTAATTACAAAATAAAATACATCCAACAACTTTGCGACCATTTTACGTCTTAAGACAGCAATCCATTTTGGAAGGCTGCTAAATTGCAGTAATGTACTTGTTTTATTATTGCCCGAATTTCTCCTATGGTTGCTATCTATCAATGAAATTAGCTTTTCATTAATTATTGCTGTTGTCGAACAATGTCTCATTCAGGCTTGAATTGAGAAATATGACTTTTACTTACATCAAATAAATAAAAGGATAAAGGAGAATTAATATCAATTATGTAATACATGACTCAAGGTTTAAAAGAATGTTTTACTGGTGTCTAAATGGTGTGAACCGAGAACACTATGATAGCTAATATAGTCAGTGAACTACGAACAATGGAAGGTAAAGTCTTTTAAAATCTAACTGTATTGATGTAGACGGTATTCCTGTGGTGTTATCTTGTTGTAGCATTAAAGGTTAAGTGCTGCCTAGTGTGGTTTTGTGTTTGCAATAATTGAGAAATGTGTAAGTGAATATGTTCTTTCAGAGCTGTGAACTGTTTTGTGGTTTTAGTTCTTGCTCTTCTACTTGCCATCAGAATCATAACGTTTGAATCTGGGAAGGGGAGATAACCCGAGTTTTTGCTCTATGCCACTATTATTTAAAACCTGCTCGAATTGTGTTATCACTTTCTGAATTTCACTGTTATTCATATGTATGATTCAAAAAGTTTAAAAAACATTATGACAAAATAATGCGATTTAAAGTATTCTAATTATTAGAATCAAGGAACGTTTCAAGTTATAGCAACATTTTAAGTGAACAAATTACGCTAACTTATCGGATTTGATTTAAATACTTGTTATACGGTGGAGTATAATTTTCTTATAATGCAGTTGTGTCCGGGTAACCAATCTCCAGAGCATGAATTGACTGCATTTATTACACATAACCGGTCAAAAATGTTCTTTTGGTCTCCTTAATTGCTAAAAATGTTTACATAAAACATCAGTTCCAACCAGTTCAAATAAGGCTGTCATGTTTTAATGAAATACAAGTCACTTTGATGGATAAAGTGTTCATAAATTAACCAGTCTCTTATGTTTCAATTTATTATGATCGAGTTGAGAAATATTGTTTTCATATTACCACTTTTGTGATCTTTAAAACGTTATTTTATTGGACAACGGCAGGCTTGTCGGAGAATTTTTTCTCGTTCTACATGTTCAGTCCTCCCAAAGGTTTTTACAAACGTTTGGGTCTCAATCATACCTCTGGCCTCAAATAGACTCCTTCATTCATTCTCCGGATACATAATTTAAGAGATCGGAGTTGTTTTCCTTCCGGTGCAGTCAGGTTTCTCAGCTTTTAACTATTCTCAATATTTACAAAGTCAGATCCGCTCAAACAAAGAGTATTTTTACCATATATTGTCTGGAGTTTCCAAAATGCAATTTCTGATCTTTACCGAGTGCAGTCTTTTTAGATTGGTTGGCGCAGAATTGTACAGAACCACTTTCTCACAGACTCACGTCTCTGTTTTAGCTTTCCAAAAACGACATCTTTTTCCACAGTCTGGCTTTTTCACCAGACGCCAATGTGTGCCCATGTCAGATCGGACATCGTGAGCTTGGTCTCTAGTTTCGTCCTTGCCGGCATAGAATGGATTCGCAGTCTTTGAACAATTACTCGATGAGGTTGAGTTAAGGGGTTACACTGCACCCCATGACCCTAGCAAACTTGGATTTTATTGATCCTTAGAGGATCTAGAGAGCTTATTCGGTGAATTATCTGTGAAACGACAAATGCTGAAAGGAGTCAATAAAAGAATATTAAAATATGTGGGCCATGCACTACGCAACACAAAGACAGACATGATGTCTACTGTCCTTCAAGGAAAAACTGATGCAAAAAGAAAAAGGGGAAGACCACCGACTTTGTACATTGGCAACATCACCAAAGCCAGCAGACTTGGTGTTCACGAGATGAAAAAGATCAGCAGCAACAGAAACAAATGGCGTGCACTTGTGATGTCGGTTGGAGCTCCTACCGACGCTCGCGGTGATGGAGACAAGTAACAGGAAAGAGGATCTAGAAACAAAATTTTACTATCTAAAAAAATCATTAACGTTTGATTAAAAATTCAAGGTGGTCAAAATAGATCGAAAATGTTCGCAAATTAAATTTACCATGACATTTTTTGGTGACTGAAATATATTTTTGGAAAACACGGTTGGGGATTCAAAGATACCAATCATCAAAAACGCATGGTTAATTGAAATCGTACAGGGGTTATGCAAGTGAGTTTAATTCCTTTATTAAATTCATTTATTTATACTCATACACTCAAACGCAATACCCCTCCCTATACAAGTCATTTACCATGTAATTCGTATGAAATGCATTCTAAATTGAAAGCAAGCGCACTCTAACTCACTTCCTATTCATGGACTTCTTTGATGACTGAAAAGTATTTTAGAATATACTGTAAGGAACCGTGAAACGAACGATTCATAAAATGTTGCCAAATAGAGCATGACCACATTGTCACAGTCTTAACTCACTTACAAAGTCTTCATTTGGTCCTATTAATCATTGAAATTTTCCTCCTCAATTTGACCCAAATGTTTGTTTTAATTTGTTGCAATTTTCCCTTTTAACTTCTTAAGTGTTTTTCTTATGTGTGACCAGTCTTGTTTTGGATGTAACTTAGTAAATGAAAAAGGATGAAAATATATTTATTCAAGGTTAAACACAAAATTGGCTCTGTCTATAAGAGATGGACAATTGCATAATAAACATTGTCACGATTTCTGATCTCAGGCAGTTTAAATAAAAATCATATAAAGGGCAAAGAGGCCCTTCTAGTGACTTTCTAAAATCATCTTTCACATTTTTTTGAATAATAAATAGTTATGGTCCCTTTGATTATTTTGCTATATGTCTTTGTAAACTTATGCAAACACACAGTGGTCCATTGTCAAAGTTAGAAATATGAAATCTTGCACAGAGGTCAAATTCGTGGTTCATTAAAAGCTGTAATTTAAATTTGAAACAGATCGATGTCCCTTTTATTATTTTAGGGTACGTCCTCTACGCAGTTGACGCATCGTTGGAAGTAAGGCCCTGAAATATTACACACAAGCTCTTCTTGGTACCTTATAGAAATATTTTTCTCAAGTTTTTGAAAAAATATGTTTACAGAGTTATGGCCCTTGAATTGTTTGCTGTATGTTCTTTGTTACTTATGTCTGGTGTTCGTGGTTGTACTCTCTAGATATGGTTTAAGGTCATAAACTTCGTGGGAATTTCATGACCTTTAACTAAAACAACAACATTACGGCAAGCGCGCGGAAATTCTTCATTTTAGCCTCACTTAAAGGTCGGTAACAATCCATGATAGAACATTATTTGTGGAATTAATAAAAATAGCTAGAAAAATGAAACTTTTATATCAAGATTTTAGCAACAATTTTTGTTTGTGTCAAAAATTATTTTCTAGAGGTGACTTTCAATTCTGCGTGTAAACAACATATTAATTTCAAGGACACGGAGCCAATTATTCATGAGGAATTTAATTTGATAAATTTATTTATTCTATCTATTTTATCCGATAGTATTTAAACTGTCTGAAATCAGAAATCCTGCACTGACAATGTTTATCATGCAATTTTCCATCTCTCCTAGACAGAGCCAATTTTGTATTTAACCTTGAATAAATATGTTTTCATCCTTTTTTAATTTACTAAGTAACATCTAAAACAAAAATGATCACACATAGTAAAAAAAAAAAACACTTTAGAAGTTAAAAGGGAAAATTGTTTAAAAACATAAACACAAACATAAATTATGGATTGCAACTAATTAAAACAATATTTAGTTCAAAATGAGGAGGACAATTTCAGTGATTGATACAGAATCGTCATCAATGCAGTGGTGGTTGTATTCCGCATGATGTCCGACAAGAGAGGAGGTGCGACGATGTTTACCTACTCTAGTCTTCAGCATTTTCTCTGTTTCGCCATCATATGAGGAGGGAAGTCTTTGCATTTTATTGTGTATACAACAACTGATTGTTCTAGTTTTTCGAGCTTGTCTTTCGGGTTTATCAGCCTGCTGCAGATAATGTTGGCAGGATTCACATGAACCTGTACGCCTGCTTTATGGATGTTCCTGGCCACTGAATCAGTAACAGGACGACGTAGAGAAGTGTGCTGCTCCCCATAGGGGTGGCAGTTGAAGTTGAAGGATCATTATTTTGTGAGGATGTAGTGGAGCTTGAGCCCCTGTAACAGTGTACAAAGCAGCCTTGGTGTATCCCAACACTGTGAGCACTCGCTTGAGTTGGTGAAGTTCTTGAAGTTTTAGTTCCTCACTTGAGCAGAGTGTCATGCACCTATGGTGGAGCGTAATCGGTGAATGATAGATGCCCATCTTTATTCCTCGTGGTAAGGGTGTCGAACATTGGGATGGGGCTTTGCATTTTTCCTCACGTGTAAACACGATGGCAATTGAGTTGAGAGAGGAGAGGTGCACCACTTTTATGAACATAAGGAAGACCATAGAACCTGGGTATGCGGCGGTAATCGCGGTCTTCTAATCCTTCTTTCTTACAATATTTTATTTACTTTTGATAAAATCATATACGGATACTGGAAAAATTGAGGGTTTTGAACAACGGCTGTTTCGGTACCCTAGCTATTGATGCTTATTTCTCCTTTTTAATGGGAGCTATACAGGGTATTTCTCTATTTATCCCTTTTAATGGTATAACCATGTAATAATGAATGCCCTTAAGAATTCATTAAATTGTCTATCTTTTTTTTTATCCGTCCAAATTACCAATTCAATGCCAATGGTTTTTCACTAGTTCTACCACCGCTTTTCTTCAGCACATCAATGAACAATTTTCATTAAGTGAATAAAGGAATGCCAGAGTTGCCAGGAAATCGAAGATTCACTATCCGTTTTATTGAAAATGTATCCTTTTGGTGAGCACACCGCAAGCCCTAAATAAGCTGAAATCAATTCATTCACTCTCCTACACTTACAGGCAAATTAAGGCCAATTAGAGTTGGATGAGAAAACTTGATATCAAGAGATACAGTTGTAGACGTTGAAAATCCCTATTTTTAGATGAAAATCACATTCAGTGATTTGATTAATTATAGATAGGGTGCTCCAATACTGAAAGATTTTAGCCTTGTCATAAATATGAAAATGCGGGTTGTCCTAAAAGGAATGTATCACTTTTGACAATGTGGCTTGTCGTTTTCAAATAGTGCAACCTAACTGTAATCGTTTGATTAATCTTCACAATACAGTGCCTTACTTAAAGGTCGGTAACAATCCATGATAAAACATTACTTATGGAATTATAACTGAAATAACAAAGGTAAAAATAAGCTAAAAAAAACAAAAACATTTATATCAAGATTATTGCAACAATTTTTGTTTGTGTAAACAAATATTTTCTAGAGATGACTTTCAACTCTGCGTTTAAACAACATATTAATTTCAAGGACACGGAGCCAATTATTCATACGGAATTTAATCTGATAAATTTATTTATTCTAATTATTTTTATATGATTTTATTTAACTTGTCTGAGAGAAGAAATCCTGACAATGTTTATCATGCAATTTTCCATCTCTAATAGACGGAGCCAATTTTGTTTTTACCTTGAATAAATATATTTTCATCCTTTTTTCATTTACTACGTTACATCCAAAACAAGAATGATCACACATAAGAAAAACAAGTTAGAAATTAAAAGGAAAAATTGTTTAAATGGTATTCATTGCAAAAACATACACATGAATGGATTGCAACTAATTAAAACAATTTTTGGTTCAAAATGAGGAGGAAAGTTTCAATGAGCAATAGGACCAAATGAAGACTTTGTAAGTGAGTTAATATTGTGAACTGTGACATTTGACAGTCGATTTAAAGAAACCAACCCTCGATCAATCTCAGGCAAAACAAGTATTGGAAAACATTCGACAAAATTTCGGTTTGAGAACAGAGGTAGGCACGAGTACCGTTAGTAGCGCAAGTATTGAGTAGCGTTACTTAATTCAGTACTCCCGTTACTATCGCAGCTTCTTGGTACTCTACTCATAAAGTAGTGGTACTTTCTCAAGTAGTGGCTATAGTAGTGGCGGTAGTAACGCTACTCTGCACTACTGTTTTCTGTACTCAATACTCAATATTCGCGTTACTAACGGCGAGTATTTCACTATCTGCGTTCATGTGACGTCACACA
>JAUUEB010477457.1:0-11281 GCA_032362205.1 Clione limacina | reverse complement strand
TGATCAGCGACACGGCAGGTTTGGCCAAGTGTGTAATTGTTTATTAATCTACGCCTGCAACATGGAAGATGAAAATTGAATTGCTTAAAATAAAAGTAGTAATGCGATGTTGCGCATGGTCCCATTTTTATTACACTTTATACTATGTCACTTTATACCAGGCTGGTCACTTTATACCCTGGTCAACGTCTATGTCTATTAATTATTGAATGATGTGTTGAATGTTTTGATTGGTTAGTTGATTGATTAGTAGATGATTTGATTGGTTGATAAGTATTCGTAAAACAGAAGGTATTTAAAGGGAGATCATTTGAGAGATGAGTGTGTGGTACTTTTCGCGTACTTTTGTTGGCGCGTTTTTTTTGCGACAATTTGTTTCGCGCCAAATTTTTTTCGCGCCAAATATTTTTTAGCGCCAAAGTTTTTTGACGCCAAATTTGTTGCCGATCAAAATTCACTCTCGACGCCATCTTGAACGTTAATGAACCGACGGGTTGAGGCTCCACTCTGCTTGCACTTTCACATTTCACCCGTCCACCATCCGTCCACGGTCCAACCACAAAACATGAGGATGTAGTGTGAAGTTGTACGAAATGTGAATGTGTGCCTACTCTGTTTCGCATAAAATTACACGGTTGCTTTTGGTATGATGAAACTAAAGGCGTAAAGAGAAAAGCAAAGAAAGACAGAGCATTTTTGGAAGATATAGTTATAACAACGTCGTTTTTGCTGATGTGTTCATTGTTTGCCAATAAATGAGGCCTGCGAAACAGTAACAGCCGTTTGATAGCTTCCTTAACACCAGAATTTAGTCTTGGCTATTAACTTAGATTGTAACATTCAATTTTCTATACAACATTATGTGAGAAATATTGTTAGAAATTGATTTTAGGGACCAGTGACATCATTTGTCACAATTGTCATGTTTTATTGATTCGTATCAATTTAACATGGTTTGTATAGTAATCCTCTAGGCTGATAATAAACTCTTACACAACGAAATTTGAATTTAAAATGAATTTAAAGTATAAGTCATGTAATCATCAATGTAATTTTTGGTTTTCAATTATCATATCACTCTTTTATGCTGTTTTGGCATATTTCCAATGGTCAATTTAGCATATATTTTAAGTGCTGCAATATGTGTCTTCAAAGTCAGTTAGATAATAATAAATGTCTCGAAAGTCAATTTTTTTTATCAATAATGTCCATTTGTATTGTTTCTTGAAAAATGACTTTTGTATACAGGAGCACCGATCACTAAGTCTTATTTGATAGATGGGTCGGGGTTGACGAAACAAGGTTAATCAGACCAATATATGATAAGTAACCAATAGTTCTATGGAACCTTGTACACAGTGTGCCATCGCCTGTCAGCGATGTATAGTCTTCATTCATACCGGGCCCCCGTGATGAATGAAGACTATACATCGCTGACAGTCGATGGCACACTGTGTACAGTGCCCGAGGAGAGAAAAAAACTCGTAACGTGATGTACCACAAGATTAGAGACACCTCTGAATCATAATGAATCACAATTGCATAGGTTGAGTACACTTTTGAATAATATTATAATCTAACAATAAAGAACTGTCAATTGACATCTGGTTATAACGCAATTGTCCTCAGAAAATCACTGATTAACTTGTGTTCGACATTCCGTGATTTTAAGGGTTATCATGTTCTTTTCATACATTTAGTTTAAATACAAGTGCTATTAATGCCACTGATATGACTATCTGCTTCTTTCTGTGTTACAACCACATTAATAAATTCATACCAGTATCTTGATCTTGATGTCCACCAAACTTATGTGATCTTAAATACAATAGAAAGGCTTGTACATTTTACACAAAGGACTCCATAATGTCATGAAACTGGTACTAGAGAAAGAAGTGTGATGCTAATTGATCTAAATATAAATACAAACAATAAAGGGCCCTGACCACAACATAAAATGTATTTGTTTAAAAGGAGTAAAGTTAAACCTTTAAGCATAGCTTAATAATCATACATAAAAGAGGCATATAGTCTAATGAACTGTTTATGTTATCTTTCATTGATACCCCAATTAGTAAATCGTGTATTTAGAATACCTTCAAAACGATTATAATAGATACCTGTTAAGAAAATGTCATGTCATATTTGAAATCTGGGTAAAATGGTATATTTTTAGTTATTGTGTGAGTGTCCATTTCAAAGAAAATTAGACCCATCTAGACTTATTATAAAATATAAGCTAAAGCCTTACGTTTTTATTTCTACGAAAACAATGTTATGCTGTTAAGCTTAAGACAGAGACCTTAGTCCAAATTATTGATTGCTACTCGATCCAGTAACGCGAGATTAGGAGATTTTCTCCTCTAGATAAATAAAGTTGTATTACATCAGGGTGTTTCCCTTGGTGATTGGTCAGCCTATCATTTTCATTCATCCTTTAGATCCGCAATCTTGAGTCTCAGATCATGATAATTGCGTTTGAGACTATTTTTCATCTTTTGATATTAAAAGGGTTCTTAATAAGATAAACAGAATGGCTTGAAAGAAACAGATGTATAATGATTAATTTTAATATGTCTCAAAATGTTCAGCATTAAAATTAAATAGCATATTGTAAATATTAAAATTAAATTGGAAGTGACAATCTTATAGTGATTTTTAGCAACAGTATTTGTCCTATTGGAATACACAAAAAGAAGAATAAAAACCGGATAAAATCGAACTCATGTAAACTCTGCTTAAAGAAAGGGATTATAAATTTGACTTCAACTGCCCTTGAAGTGCTCAAAAATCGTTCACAAATATAAACACAGAGCTAGACAGCTGTGTAACAAGATCCCTTTACATCATACCCTGATGATTGACAAGTCGCCACCCAACAGCCTGTAGTTGAGTTTTATATTTTTCGTCATTATAAACAAAGGTTAACGGTATCAATTTATTAGACTAAAGATATGCAGAGGATACAGTTCGTTTATCCACAACAACAGAAAGAATTAGAAATATTGTTGAAGGAACAAACAATCACAACAATGATGAATATCTCTTGTTTTACATCAAGAAAACAGAAATTCTGGATTCTGACAAATGTGCAACAAAACCTAAAGTCAAGAACAAAATGTCAATACGACGTGTTAAACCAACGCCAATCTATGATCATACAAAAGACCAATGAGAGATCAGTCTTCCCTAAAAATGTCAGAGTTAGAAAGAGGCATCGGTCTTCAGTAGCTATCCAAGGGTGTTTGGAAATTGTTACCAATGCACGCTTAAATGAACTTGTTCCCCTCCAAAATATCAGAAATACAATGGTGATGCAATGAACAATTAAAGAAGAAGAAGACACAGAGTGTAATTAAATTCGAATAATCTGAAAGCCAGCGCAAAAATAAAGTTGTTTTTCATTAGTTAACTCGGATACAAATTATGATTGAGTGCAAACATCTTAACCAAAATAAGGGGAAGAAAATATAGAGCAGACACGAATATGCATCAAACATGGAACTGTCATACATCCACGGACAAGAACCATATGTGCTATAAGTCAACCTATGGGTTGCAGTGAAGTCGTGTTTCAGCGCAAGTATGGCATGGTATTTAACATTGTGAAAATTAAAGTCTAAAATTTCAAATATATGATCATATATACTCATTCTTCCTCAACTTGAAATAATATAATGAGATATAACAATTCTAAACCAATTTAAAACAGCGTTCTAACTTAACGATATCAAATGTCAATACTTGGGATAAATTACTAACAACCACGCATAAAACTTGCATGAGTCCTCAAAAACAATAAATCATAACTAAGTTGGTTTAATTAAGGCAGACCTCTGATTAAGCAATACAACTGCATTCACGTTTCTAATTTTTCACAAGATTTCACAGACTACGGATACATTTGTTCTGATCAAAAAAAGGTTCATGGTATTTTCACACTTGCAGTAAAATAATGTCATATGTACATCCCTGATTCAACTCTTTTAACGGGGAATAGCCTCTACTTTGCCATCGAAGGGAAATACATTTCTGCATCGACAACATTTTTGCTTTAATGATCAAATTTTCCCGAGCAAAAAAGAATTGAGACACGACCAGAATCATTTTTTGATAATATCAAATAGCAATACACAAAATGGCTAGACATGGTTTCTGTGCTGATTGCAACGCTATTTTTAGCTTTGGTAGAGAACAATTGTTAAGATATGAAAAGTAACAAGACTGAAATAAACACTTATAATCTTGCATTATTTCTATTCAGTAAAAGTTCTTCTATCATTTCTGTGAATTATTTGTTTCAGGGCTAAACATAAAATCTGGATCTTGAGGTCAGTCTCCGCTATAGAGGTTGACGTACAATGACACTCCACAGGGGACGGTCGTTCTTGTACACTGGCATTGTCCATCAAAGTATTTGTTGGTGGGAGCCCTCTAAGTATACCTTCGAAGTTTGCCTTGAGATCCGTTTTGTCTTTATATGTGTGCGAAATATCGACGCTTTCTCCGCTTCAACATTTCCAATGTTTTCTCTCTGTATTAAACTGCACCAATACTCTTCTCTGGTTTTCATTTCTTTCCACCTGTTCTTCTTTATATCCCAACGTACCAAGATATTTGTATTGTCTGACTTTTTCTACTGATTCACAATACTTCTATCATGTTTGTCACTGTCTTTGTTTTTTGAAATTATCATGGTCTTTCATCTGTTAACATTCATATCAAGCCAGGCTTGTTGTTATATTTTTTAACAACATCAAATACCCACAGTTTGCTTTCATTGTTTGCTAAAAGTGCTTTGTCGTCATCGCACATTGTTTATATTCAGTTCATTCATACGTAGTATGTGTTCTTACATCAAATCATGGAAGTTTGATTAGAGGGTAGTAATTGAATTAGTGTATTTGTATGCTGAGACATATGACTTAAAGCTAATATGAATACTCGTAGATCTTAAAGAATAAATGCGTGCAATACCTTAATATTGTAAGTCTTTTAAATGTTGCACATTATATTTTTTGTAAACTATTATCGACATTGAAGCAGGAAATATAGTGTCAATGTTTAAAGGGCATTTAGTCTATCATAATTAACAAGAACATCACATGTATTATAGGATTGGGAATGTGCATGTGTGTGACGGTTAGTCGTCAATCTTCGAGGAAAAGCAATATCAACAAATTAGTAGATATGATCAAAGGTTATCTCATCTAAGTCATTAGAATAGATCAGGCATGGTATTAACGTATAGGTGTATCCTACACAAGAAATTTGACGACACAATTGATTCTCATGAAAATTATTTTCTCAACCATTACTTTTTTTGAAGAAACGATTTCAAAAGAAAAATGATGTATTCACTTAACTTATTTAACAATTAAATAAAGTTATATATTGAACTAGAATATGTGTACTCAGATATAGTACAAACTCAACACCATGTAAAATAAAACATTTCCTTATTATATCCTTTCAGAATTACTGAAATATAACTGTATCACAATATGTTTAGAAAACAAATGAGAAAATTAAATTTCTGCTTGGATTGCAATTCAAAAATATGCTTTAAACGATCCATGAAAAAAAATTGCAAGATTGTGTGCTGCGCAAATGAACACAGTACAGAGTTTCCACCTGTCCGCGCAAAAAGTGCGCACCGGTATTAAACGCCTTTTGAACATAGAAGAAGAAACATGATACGTATATTTCTTGAGTTATCGTGCTAACTGACAGACAAACAGACCTGTCACATACTCTACACCAATACTTGGTTTCGAGAATGATTGCAATATTAGGGACAATATGGAGAATAATAACTAGATATGTTGGCGATTCCTTGCACGAGGCTTGTACCTGAGGGCAACATCCGAACATCTATTTACCGTTTTGGGTTTGCGATGTTTTTGCAAATATACAGTTTCTCTGTCAGACATATTATTATATCACAGTGGCGTCTTCCTCTTGTGTATTAAGGGGCGCTGGTGATGATCACTTATTATACAGATTGGCTTCAATTAAGTCCTTTTTCTCAAGTGTAAGTGGACAGGGCTTGGGCTTTAGCGTTTTTAGAATTCACGTTTCTGAAGTTACTTTTGTGCGGGATGTAGCGTTTCTTGAAATCTAGGGCACTTCCTTTATATTTGATAGTTTGGTCAATATGTGAAACAGTGGCTTGGTAAACAACGGACTTTTGTAAGTAATTGATTTTGAGGGGGCATCCTCTTTTTGGTCTGCAGTTGCAAGTTATTTGCTGCTTGTGTTTTTGGCCTGTCCGTTGTTTACCAAGCCACTGTTTCACATGATGACCAAACTATTAAAGTGCACAAGATAATTTACACGAATGTATTCTTCAAACGGATGTATACTTTACACGAATGAATACTTTACACGAATGTATACGTTATACGATATTATGCTTTAAACGAATGTTAACGTGCCACGAATGTAAACTTGTCACGAATGTAAACTTTTCATAAATGTAAACTTTTCACGAATCTATACTTTACACGAATGTTTACTTTACACGAATGTTTACATTACACGAATGTTTACTTTACATGAATGAATACTTTTCATGAATATCAATTCACACTAATTATTCATATTTTACATGCATATTTACTTTACACGAATCTATACTTTACACTAATGTATACTTTACATTTATGTATACTGTACCCTGATGTATACTTCATACTTATTATGTACATTTTAGAATGCATACTTTACATGAATGTATACTTTACATTTATGTATACGATACACGGATATATACTTCATACTTATTATGTACATTTTAGAATGCATACTTTACATGAATGTATACTTTACATTTATGTATACGTTACACGGATGTATACTTCATACTTATTATGTACATTTTAGAATGCATACTTTACATGAATGTTTACTTTAATCCAATGTAGCTCAGACGGATATTAATAGCATAATCGAGATAAAGGACACTTTAGAAAGCCCTTAAGACTTTGAACTCGCCACGAATGTTGGCATACACAAATGATTAAAATCACTCCACGAAATACAATAAATAATGGCAATTTCCCAAGAGGATCTTCTCGGATACAGTCTGTCAAAATCGTATTAAGATACAGCCACATCCACTTCCTAGATTATAGATTTCCGCCCATAGCGTCTCAAATAATGCAGGTCCAAACGATAAAATATAAGAAATTACCCTCAAAAAGGTTATTTATTATTCGTGCCCAGGCAGGTAGCAAGGAATTTTAACAAAACCACCTTAGATATTTTAAAATCAATGGCCAACACTTTTTTAAGTCAGTTATAAAATGTGCAAATGTCGAGTCTTATGCCCAAATGTTGTTAAACGCAATCTGGGTCAATAAAGTGAAGTGAATTGAATTATGGATATCATATAGAGGGATATCCCCCATAACCCCTGGCTACTCGACTAAATCAACCAACGATAAAAGATAAATTAATCATCAGCTTTATAATAAAATGTATACGCAACAGGGTGTATGTTGTGATTATAAGGACAAGGATATCAAGCAGGTGTTATACTCGCAAAGGTATGATAACAAACAAATTTAAAAAATGAAGTTTTACCCCGTGAGACGATTAATCAAGAACATAGGTTTTGCATTATGTAAAAAGAAGTAGCATTTTGTGTAGTTAAGGTATTCCAGAATACTGTTTGGAAACCATGTTTTATTATAAATTTCTTGAGCTTTGTGTGTAGCTTTTGCCACAGGGAATGCCACTCAACAATTGGTCTAAATATTCCATAATCTTTAGAGAGAGAGGGGGGCAAAGTTGAATTGGAAGTCATATAAGTTTCAATTACCTGCTTTAACAGCTGTACCTGTTTAAGATCGTAATTTCTATGGCATATTCTTCGAACTGTATTTTTCAAAAACGTTAATAGCTTGTTAATATGTTTGACAATTGTCCAATGATTTTAGTCTTATCTTATTTGGCGAGGAATGCCATTTGCGAACACTAGGCATACTGATATTCTTACCAAACTCATTTGACTGAGTCTAATATGATATTGGTGTGTCTATTTCCGGCTTCACATTTTCTTAAACTGCAAGAAGAATTGACATTTAATTTCACAGAAATGTAAAAAATAAATCAAAAGACAGTTATCATTATAGGTAGTGGCATTTGACTTTGACAAACTCAGGGATTAATGCGGTTCAGAGACAGACTAAATATTCTAAAAATGCAAGTAAACATAAAATGCACGATTATTCTATTGTAAGAATCAAACTCTTGTTGATTAAATTTTGATCTTGATACATATGTATAATAAATTGGTATCAATAGAATTTTAGAATACGTTTTCTTATTTACTTTTTATTAAAACACATATCAAATTTTGAACCATCGCTTGTTTCCATTATTTCAAGTTTTTTTGTTTTGCTAGATAAGGATAGGGCATGTGATCAAATGATGATACGATGTACTAATAAAGAATTATTTTTTTTCTCAAGAACTAAAGTAATTTTCATATCGCAATTTCAAAAATTCCCCTTACATTTATGTTTGTCCCAAGTGTCATTTCATCAGTTTTATTTTCAGATTTCTAGACACTTGGCAGTGGCCTTTTCGTTTAAAAAGGTTTAAGACTGATAGAGTTGAGACGAAAATACACATAGACATGGAGAACAAAAAAGCGCAGAAACAAAGAGAAAGAACGGTAACAAGGAGAACGATGAAAATGCTATTTGAAGCTATAAAAGGAGCTTGGAAATACTTCCAGACAATGAACTCCAACACATATTGACAGTTTAAGTAACAAGTCTCTATCTCAATGGAATTTTATTAAATTATGATATGTCTGGATTATTTTTGTCATGAACATAATGCCATAGAAATGATTAGAACATACACAAAACAGAAAAGACGTAAAGGTCAAACACATGATGATGCAGTTAGGGTTATGTTTGTTAAGGGTCTACCGCTTTATTGGTGTATACATAACGGAATCACGAATGGTTTTGATAAGGATACATATTTATATTAATTTAAAAAGTGTTGATAATATGGACAATGAGAAGTAATAAAACACAATTTACTCATTCATTCTCAATAAAGATATGAAATTGTGTCTTCAATACAGGAAATTTCATGAATAGTCGTGACGATAGGTCTGGATTCACGTTTTTGTTATGCATTGTTGTTGCATCAAGCATTTTCAGTCGAGAATCAAATGTCCGCGTCTAAAATATACATATGGGTATCTATGATGAAGAAAAATGTGGTATTTGTTCAAAATTGCTCAGAGAAAAAAATTCAAAAACATAAGGTTGTCATGTTGACTATCTTATTACTATATATAGACATAATATTATTATCTTTTTTTCGTCATGCTGTATTGTCTTAATAGAGGACAATACATATAGGAAATAAGGCTTAACAGGAAGGAGCAAACATCATAGGACGGCAAGGCTTAAAGTGAATAGGAAAATCCAAAATGTCATTCTCATTTATGTACTCAGACCACATTGTTTGCATACCAATGATTCAAAGGCAATACTATTGTACCCGGGTGCCGAAATACGTATATCGTAAATGATACTTCTTATTTCATTAGTTTGCTTATTATTCCTACAACGTACGTACTTGTTGGTAATTTGAAGAAGATTACTAAATTTGAATGAGATATGCCATGTTGAATGAAATTAATACTTCCTAGTTGAGTTTATCTACACAATTATGGCACTTGTTTGATATCGATCTATGAATATTGGTCTCGTTTAAACTCGATGAAACTCGTGTGTTTTTTTGGTAGATACACTCAGCCATGATATATTCACTATATATTTAAGGTTAATGAAAAACACGAATTGTTACATTTAAAGACGTAATATTTTAGGGATTACCGTATCTGAATATTTATCAATTCTTAACAGTTTTCATGACAGGCAGTAATTTTCCTTCATCGTCTACAAAAAACAATCCGAACTATCAGCAATATAAATTATCGTTATTCAGAAGTATTAACATGGTATTATGCATGTTAGTTATTTGTATTGTAAATTTGTAACGCAATAAACTGATAATAAATTTGATTAATTATTGAATGTTTTTCATTCGGACTTGATTATCATCACTTTAAGAAAATGAAAGTGTGACGAAGGCTGGACAAATTTAATTGTTTTATTTTTTACAACAAATCAAAAGGAAAACAAACTTATTGTGACATATTTTGTATGTGTACATCGACTGTACCTTAATGTCTTCTAAAGAATCATTACTACTTTTCTCACTGTTTATAGTACAACACAATTAAATATGTAAAAAAAACATGTTTAGAAACTTTATACTTAAAAAAACAACGGCTTCTCCTGAACAGTAAAGCTGTCGTTTCCTTTTGGAAATTATAACATTTGAGTAATGCTGGCTTAGAAATAGTGTTGAATGAACAGTGAAAAGAGAAGGACATTTGAGAACATTTAAAGTGTATTGATCCGTCTCTCCATTAAAATAGGTTGTCAAGAAAGTGTTTTATTTCATATCAATTAATGACACGAAGAAGAAAAAGTTGTGCACATTAAATATCGTAGTTTACAGGTATATTAAATATGTAAATTGAATGCGAGCCGTCGCTGTGGGGACGACGAGAGTTTACCACGTTCGCACTGTGTTTACTGTTCCACCCGTCGTTCATAGTAAACGTTATGGTCAAAGTTTTGTAATTGTCAGTTTGCTTATTGTTTTGATTACGTAGGGTTTTTATTATTTTTGGGAATCATAATATACTCGGTCAAAAAAGTCCTTGTACATCGATTTCATAGATCTGCCATTTAATGAAAAAAGCATGCCTGATAAAATAAAGGACATCGTAGTGTCTCTCAGGATATCTACTAATACTGTTATGATGTTGAAGGCGATCATTTTTACGGGTATTTAGGAAATACGGACAGACCGTGGTCACCCCCCTGTTTTTCACTTTACACGATTTTGTCAAATCACACAGTCAGCAAATGTCACACTGTGAGCGATGTTAACTGGGATGAACAACCTGCCAGACTGATTGCCAGCCTGACACCTGCCTATGAAGTACACATCTCGTTATTTACACACATCATCGTTGCTTTTGTTGTTTTTGCAAGCTAAAGCAATGTGTAGAAAAACAACCAGATGTCTTGATTGCCACATGTTTACAAACAGACAGTGTACTGCAGAATCAGCTTGAAATTTGAAGAAAATGCCTTTTCTAACAAATCATCAAAGATCCAAGATCATTGGAATGGTTGAAGCCGGTCTTCAGTATTCAGAAATTGCAAGACGC
>JAUUEB010477446.1:0-11281 GCA_032362205.1 Clione limacina | reverse complement strand
GGAAACAACAAATGAAGAAGCAGGCCCACGGTGGCAAGTCTGCTGCTGACGGGGCCAGGAGCTGGTGTCCCGCCATAACCGTCGAAACGTCAACAGCTCCTGGTAGGCGGCTGATGAACGGGCCTGTCGATTCAAGATCCACGCTTCCACTGCTCAAAGCAACCAAGGTGAGCATGGATAGGCTTTTAGAAGCTTTATCTTCTTTCTCTATATCACATTTGATATATTTGTTCTATCAGACTTTATAATATAAATGACTACATTTAATCATGTTTCTTCTCGACATGGGGGCGATTGTTATTTTGAACCCTGTCGATATATAATGCCGCA
Source organism: Clione limacina (assembly GCA_032362205.1). NCBI lineage: Eukaryota > Metazoa > Mollusca > Gastropoda > Pteropoda > Clionidae > Clione > Clione limacina. The sequence goes on along the minus strand of JAUUEB010477446.1, from coordinate 10,951 downwards.
CAATGTAAGATAATTTAATATATAAATTGATTTAGTCGAACAATATGTATGCGTATTATGTGAGGTTTTATTTTTCACAGAAAACTGTATGTTCATAGAGATATTGCTTATTGAAAACTGTCGGCTGATTCATGAGAACTACAAGAAACGAATTAAAAAAAGTGCAATAAATTAGCTTCATTCTGGAAAAGAAACGATCAACTTTTTATACAAAGATGTGACAGGAATATACATTGCGTCGGTTGTATCGTTTGTTATTGTTATCAATAATCACTTAATTTTTTTTCTTCTTATAATTAACAACTTTAAATATAGAATCAATTCAAATGTATGAACATTTTAGATGTTGGTATCGAGCACTAAAATAGTCTGAGCCGGGTCAAATACCTAAGATTTTGATAATAGGAATTGTAGCACCAGTCACGTCTGAAGCTTTGCACTTAAAGATTCATGTTGAGACTGGTGGACCCGTATATGACTGGGTAGGATTTACGAGTACTACTACACCTTAAACTATGTGTGCCAGCACGTATAATTGTTTGAGTAGCCCTTGTGTCATTTAACCTATTTTATACAAACTTGTTGGTTTTAGAATTGAAAAACTATAACTACTAATGGTCATTTGATTACGTCAGCAATCACATAATCATAAAAAAGAATACCGTGAATATTCAAGTCATATTGCGCATGGTATATCATGAATGTTGAGTAGGGCCTGTCGTATGTAGCTCTCAAGATGAATTAATAATAAAAATTCGAGGCAACGCAAGGATATACTTGTTCCTGCAGGAATAACAGAGGTTAAGAACAACTTTTATATTTGCATCTATTACCGTGGCTACACATTTGAACGAAAACAGCATAGTGACCAATTTCAGAGGCTATTGACAGCCTCCAGATCAAATATGTAAGCCATCTTCGTGCTATTATTTTGCAGAGAGGTTTTTATTTTTACATATATTACAAGACCTTAAGTAATTCTAGCCATTAAAGGTAGGTGGTAAGCAGTCAGTTCTGCCATGCAGGGTCTGAGGTCCATTCTTCGCGGAAGGAGAACGCAACTTTCTGCTATGATAATTTCTTTTTAAGCATGTGTTTATGTCTTTATTAAGACTTGTCATAATACTGTTTGCTTCTATTAAACCATCTTTCAGAACAACCATAAACCTTAAATTTCATAGGTCCAACATCTAAAAAGGAATTCAACAATACACCCTTCATACACTTAAATCATACACAGTTTCAAACATAATTTGTAATAATTTGTTATAATTCTTACTCTGACTTGCCTTTGATGTATTGATTCAATTTCAGTAGAAAATTGAAAATATTACATTCTCTACGCTTCACTTAATGGCATAACTCTTGCTGAACATTCGGAATGGCATTTTTCACTGTGTCATAAGATCGAATCCGTGCCTTATTATTGCAAGAAAATCAATATATTATTGTTAAATTATTTTGAAAAAGTGTTCCGACAAAAAGACGTGTTTGTGCTCTACTCCCTATAAGTATGGTATCGATGAACCATATTGTGCATGTGGCCTTTGAAAAAAATATAACAAGTTCCCGAAACTTATTTCAATAAATAAGTAGATAAAGAGTTTTTTTTTTGTTATTATTAGAATAAGTTACTTAAAAATCTACGACTTTTATCTAAAATGTAATGAAACTTTGACGCATAGTTTGTTATCACAAAAGAATAATTATGTATCAACATCTTTACAACTTCTTGGAACTTACTATGTAACTCACAAAATAGCTCACTTGAAGTCAAGTTTTGCATTTATATTTTTATTAATGGAGAAGTACATTTCTTTTTTACTCGTATGTATATATAGAATAATTATAGATTCATCCAATTGTTTTTTTTAGACTGTATACAATAAAGACCAAGCAAAAAAACCATTTAGGACAAAATGCAAAAACTTAACTTCTTTTTAGTTAGAATGCAAACTAATGAAAGAGATGACGAGTGAAAGCTCCTGACGACTTTCAAAATTTCACCTCGAAGGTAAATGGATTTAAAATCATTCTTATTATGAGATTTCTGAAGTTCATAATTTGGCAAATTAGTTCAAACCGTTTACCAACACTCGGTTACTATTATTTATGTTAGTACTCACCTTCTGTCACTTTGCATTATTCATGTGAAATGTTAATTATTTCTCCGTCGCTAATATAGTCTCAATAATCACATTTGTCCCGTTGCAGAAAGATTCCAAAGACTCTCTTAAATTATTCATGTTTGCATTTTTTCCGTGATTTGATTATCCAAAAGCTGCTCATCTAAATGTTAATTATTTAAAAGTTGATTAACTTGAGCACCGAATAACATATTCTCACAATCAATGTTTCATTATTTGAATCATATAAAATTTAAAATTTATACACAGTTTTTCACTCGCTTTAAACATGTTTCTGACCCATGGATGTATAGACATTTGTGTGCACTTTAAAAGCTATGCTGCATAGATATATCACAATATGGCGTTATGAATTACGAAACTTTATGATCAAGGTGTAACTCTATATCAGCTTTTATGCTGCATCGTTAAGAGTTTACTCCTATGTTTGTTAAATTTAGAGGTCGATTGGGTCTGCATTGCTGAGGTGAATGTCCTCTGATAATACTAAGTGATATATAGCTTTGGGTAAACAGTTCTCATACATTTTTTGTTAAGTTATCTAAATAACGTTGTGCAATGCTGTAGCCTGCATACAAATGCCAACTTGCATCATATGAGGTCATTATGTGAGGGTATACATGTGTGGGTCACTTTGTTAGTTTATTTACATCTAATCTTTGTTTATTGGTTGCAAACTGATAGACATAAACATAGGGACAATATTTATATCAGTATAAGCTCTGTTATCTAAATTGCACAAAATGGCTGTCAAAGTGTTTTATCGCTGGTCTTGGCAAAATATCAAATTTGCGCTATTTGCATCACTGTCTCTTCATCTTTGTGTAAAATATTACGTTGTTTCGTTGTAAAACCTGACAACAGTTTCCTCTATGTTTCGTTACGCCACACCTCTAATAATCTAGATATTTTGATTATGTAAACGGTATAATATACAAAAGATATAATTATTAATTTTGCTTAATATGGTATCATTTCAACAATTAATAAAGAATTCGAGGGAGCGTGGGACCTATGGCCATCCCTATATATTAAGTGATATTAAGAAAACATTTGTCCATAGATTATAGTTTTCCTCAAACCTCTTAAAGCAAGTTGTGAGGGAGAACACTAGTTTTATCTTTGGTCATAGCTTGCTAACTAAGTTAAAGTTTCCTGAAGCATGCTTGACGAAAAGCAATCAGAACTACCGAGTATTTATTTCTGACAACGGGAGTAGTTTGCCCCCGTTTTACGCTCTTTCCCTCTGATGGTATTGAAAGACAGTGTTATGACAAGTGTTATCAGATATAGGTCAGATAATTTGTATGGATAGCTTAAATTGACATTTCGGTTATTTCAGGATGATGACTTCACAAATCGTGATCGAAAAACACGCGATTGCAGACAGGCTAACCACTGAGCCATAAAGCCCTCCAGAGCTAAAAAATGTGTATTATAATAGATAGAGTTTGACGAGGAGATTGCTGGTGATATACACAGTAGGTGACAGACAGTCAGCTAAAAGAAAAGACAGATTTGAAATAAATAATTGTACTCATTAAAAAACTCATAGCCAGTATTTGTCCCATCTTCTTCCCAAATCTTTGTGAGTATACCTGATGCCTGTTCTTTGTATTTTTTTAAAACTTTGTAATGGGAACATCAAATTATTCTGTTATAATAATTATATAATTTCCTTTGACTTATAAACTTTTGTCTGTCCTATTTGCTTATTGTTTGTTGTCTGACATCGCCCAGCAGGCGCGGATCCAGCATTTTGAAATAGGGGGGGGGGGGGGTCAACGTTGGATATTATCAAAACAATGCCCGCGACGCGGCCGATTTTTTTTAGATTGGTTAAAATGATGCAATTTTAGAACAATTAAGAGCATATTATGAAAGAAATGGCCGCGAGATTGGTTAAAAATGGGGTAGATTTAGAGCCTTTTGGATCTCAAATGGGGGAGGACAATAGGCACGTAGGTATGCGTTTTGACCATATGTATCATACCGTCCCACTTGGTATTGATATCTAGGTGCAATTATCGAGTAGTACAGGCGTTGGACCTTAGAGTCGGTTGTCTGAAAACCTTGTCAGCTCTATGTTTAGCTTCCTAAAATTGACCTCCAAACACAACTAACTGTCTGTCCTAGGTCCAGAATCTAAGACAAGTTCCGAAGTAGCTGAATGTTTTAGTGTTCTTGTTATTGATGAAAACATACTGCATTCAACTACCTAAGTCGAAGATCCCCCCCCCCCTGGCATGACTGTCAGTATTTATTGAGATATGTTAGAAACGTAGGTTCCCGGGGGGGGGGGGGGCATACCAACAAAATATTCCACTTATATAAAGACTCGTTACAAAAAAGGTGATGAGTTTGGAGGTGGAAAGAAACAGAAACCATAACATTTGAAAACGATTACATGAATATTTCTTTTCGATAACTGCTAAGAGGGAGACTCTTCCCCCTCTTAAATTTGTGTAAACTTACGTTTGCTTGTGTGTGATTATGGGGTTCTCCCATAATGGTTCTTAAATTAAACATCAAGCATTTTAAAAAGATTCGGGGAATTGCGAAAAAACGTTGATTTCTGATGACCGTAGAATTCAAAATGTTGCAATCATTTATCGCTTTATTAAGATGCACTTTTATCATCTAGAAATATCATGATCTTCAAGTTCCTTCTAAATACCACACATTTACATTGTATATCTGAAAATAGCGCCTCGCTATTTGCGTCGTTGGACTGGAGCTTTGTTTCAATATTGCTAGTTTTCGTTTCTCCTGAAAATGATTTGCTGTTTATGCTCTACGTATGATGATACACACTGAAAACTTCAACACAATATTTCCAGTGTAATATTTGTAACTGGTCTCGTTCCTGACATGTATATAGAGTTAATCAACACTACTACTGACTCAACTTAATATATTGTAAGTCATAAAGGTCAGAACTCATACGTCATCCGGGTTCAGTGATTATATGACAATATAATGTTGATACACGGGTGTCAGTGTATGCACGTACCTGAACATGTCAACATTCAAAACACAAGACAGATATGAGAATAATAAGCATGAAAACATAAGACGTCAGACAATGTTTCTTTCCATTTCTAAAGCCAAAAGATAATAATCTTCTCCTCTTGACGTTAAGGCAAGAATGTGAACTTCGTTTTTAAAAAGATTGTGGCAAAATTTTATTTCTGAATTGCTTAATTCCAGATTTACACTAGGGATGATATGTTTAATCCTAAAAAAGATATAAATATATGGATAAATAAAGTAGAAACAATATTTAAAGCAATAACAAATAAAGCAAAACATACAGCTAATAGCAAGCTATGAATAATGACAACAGGTGAACTATTGCTCCCACAATAATACTTTATCACTATACATTACTTAATAATACTCTGTTTAGAAAATCCGCCATATTGGTTTGGTAACCCTTAAATGTAAGATCATTATACATTTTTATCCTTAACAAACATATTACATTGGTTTCAAAGCCCCACTGACTTTAAATAACATTATAACAGCGAAAAATATGTATTTCTTTCGATATTTTATCTTTTGTGATACAACAGCAAAACCATTATAAACACATGTAAACCATCGCTTATTGAACCAGTAACAACTAATATCGCATTGCATGAATGACAGTTATGATTATTTGTTGTATTTGATCGTTCTCCTGAGGTCAATATAAAACACGTAATTTCTTAGAACCATAACTCACTGAAATATGAATGTATGTATCTGAAATACGACATGTTTATGCATTATGTCCGAACAAAGTTATTTTGTACTTTACGTAGTATATTTTTTAAGTTGTCAGAAGTATGTCGACAAAACTTGTTTTTCACATGTGACTATGATTTTTCTAAGGGTCATAACTCATTCCGTATTGATGCATTGATCTTATATTTGGCATGTATATGCATGATGATTAATCATAGTTATAATGTTATTTGATTACTCTATAATTTTGACTCATGTAGATATTATTTGACATTACTATTTTTAACTTATATATGCCTTTTTTATTACACCTAACGGCACTCATTATCTTTCCAAAGATGAAAGTTTCTTACAAAAAAACATCATTATAATTAAAAAACTTGAACCATTGCGTATCAAACCAATTAAGAATTATATCGTATTCAAAATTGGCCATATATTACATTAGTACGCATTTTTAATCATGCATCTTGGTAATTGTTTTAATGCAAGCAGAAATACTTTTACATAATTAGTAAAACACTTGTTTTGCTTTCCACCGGCAACAAAACCCAATCAAATATGTATAAAGAATCTGACCAATCAACGACACGAAAGTAATATATCAAGATGATATAACCAACGTACATAGTCCTAGGTTTGTACATTCTTTAATTATTACAAACTGTGATGAACAACACGCTTGTTAATTATAGTCAATTACATTAGTGTAGTAATAACATATTTTTAAGTCTTTTGAATTTTATCAAAGCTTTATTGACAAGCGCATTGTTAAATAATTTATTCATTTTTGAGTATAATTAGTCACAATTGTCATGAGACTTGAGAAATTCTAGCCTAGATCGTTTAAAATGTATTCTTGAGTCATGAATTTGTTAAAGAATAATGATCTATTAAGAATAACAATGTTAATTAAACTAGAGAAAATGTAATGATTGATATAAGAAAACTTTTGATATGAATCAACAAAAATATCAAAACAACTATTATTGTTAACACGTTTCAGTTGATAGCATGGAGTCTTTTTCTCGATTCCTGTCGATAGTAAAGTAGAAAGATTTATAACGAAGTAGACTTAAAGGTTGTGATAACAAACAATGTTGATAAGAATGTAAATAGGATAACATGCAATGAATCAGCAGACAATATTATGATAGACTTGGCTACACATAAGTGTAAATACAGATATATTCATATATGTATCATATCAAGGAATGTATCAAGGCATATTTCTGTTATCATATTCAAACATAAACCAGTCTAGACAGAAACATATATTTATTTAATCGTTGGGCTCCCCGATACCTGGGCGTCTTGTCTTGTTGACAATTTGCTATTCACCCTCGTTTTTCTTTGCTTTTATCGTGAAAATACATAAGGAATGCAGCCCGCTTGTCTTTTGATATGAGTTTTATTGTCCTATGAATTCTGATAAACACAATAAAAAGTACGAAGCTTGTCGAGTGCTATTTGTTGTGTTTATCAGAACGAATGAGGCTATACAAATCTTATCAAACAATAAAAAGGGTGTATTCCTTTCATTTCATATCCAAACTAATATTATGATTTCGAAAAATAATCAAAACCTACGCTATATTAAAAAATAAGCAGACTGAAAAAAATGGAAAAAGTAGGAGATGAATGAAGGAAACGAACTTATCACAAGATGTCTGTATTTGAGGATAATGTTATGTTGAGTGAATGCATTTTTGTCACAGAATTTGCGATTGGAATCTTGAATGTTTATTTCATTGTCTAAAAATGAATTAAAACAAAACTCGTCGCATACAACTTTTGATGTTTTTTAGAAATACAAACAAATCTGAAAAATATTTTTTCTTTAAATCTTTCGAGACACAAAACACAGTCGAAGAATAATTTTGCCAAACTTTCGTTTGTCTATATTACACCTACAGGTTTAAACGAAACAAACCCGTACATTCTCATCTTCATGGGAAATATACAAGGGATGCTATTGAAATGGCTTAGAGTTAGGAAATGTGTTAACATTTTCATTTCCAAGGGAATAAAACAGCACGACCTCTCGGTCCTGAGAAAAGGATCCTATCACTAGACCAAAGAGTTACTGTAATTAATGGGGTTTATTGTGAATACTTTTTGCACAAGATTACAACGCGACATCTTTAATCCATTACTATGAAGCTCACTAGCATTAGCATACTTAGAGCACTTATTAAATATCCTTATTCTAGTCGACCTAAACCAAAATACTCCCTTGTGTTAACTGTTCACCAAAACACGTGTCAATATCACCTGTACCGTAATAAAGTTCACCGTCGAAATAAGATCTAACCACATGTAATTTTCTTTTTTATCTTACACAAAGGAAAAAAGATTCGCACTTGCAATAAACAAAAGTTGCTTTTGATGTGGGATCTCTACATTAGCTAAGTGTTGCCAACTGGATATGTATATCTTAAAAGTAAATAAATCGAACCAGGTTGGGCATTTAGTCCGTTTTTTTTTACAATTAACTGTGCCTGGCGTGTTTTGCAGTTCACTTCCTGTCTGAATCCAGGCTTGTTACCTAGTCGTACAATTTATAGATAGTTCTTGATCATTTGGATACATTTTCAAATTATTTTACCACTGATATCTGTAAATTTCTTTGTCTCGGCGTACTTCAATTACCGTCATAATGTTAGTATTAATATAGTCTGGGAAGTTTAACTGGACACAGTTTGGTGGAATTGTCGGCTTACATCTAGTTATACATCATACCAGGTTGGGACAAGTGATGATTGAAATGTATTAATATTTATATAATTGATCATTGTCTAACAAGTTTTCCCAGACAGTTACATAGTGATTGGTATTTGGGCAATATTTACTTAGTAGAATTTAGTGGATATTTAATGAAAATAATGTCTTTGTAAGAATCTATTTGGTGTACTTATTGCTCGAATAAAGTAAATTTGATTTGACGTTGGAAAATAGTTATGATCAAATGAACAAATTCAAAGGTTTAAAATTGAAAAAAATCTGCATTATTTACATTATATATAGTAACAAAATAAAAGAACATGATAAAATGTATAAAAAAAATTGTGTAAAAAGTAAAATGCATTAAAAAATATCAAAGTTGAAAAAACGGATCAAAAACATAATTCAAAATTTGTTGATTTCTTTCCCAACAACTCAAAAACTACTTAGAGTAGAGTAGTACTTAAAAAGTTCTGCAATTTCTCGAGTACAAAAAACTACTTGAGTACTACTCGAGTAGTATACTACTCTACTCGACCACACCACTGATCTCTTCATCATGCTCATGCTAAAAGTGTGTGTCGATTGTCAGAACTGTGGGTATTAAGTTTTCTTAGTTTATATTTCAGAGTATAAATCGTACTTTAGTAGAAACAATGTTTCTCCTAGAGAGATGTCAGTTAGAATTTCTCCCAGGATAAACCGTATGTATGAGTTTCAAACAATATCATCCAGGCCACCAAGTAGACTTGTATTCGATTGTTGCCCTCTTTACATGCTTTTTAAGAAGACTTAATCCCATATATCATGTTTGCCCGCGTTTTCCATACTGAGCATGTTTAGCAATGTGATACTTTTCTTTGACTAAATTAGTCCGATCTTGAGACATTTCATGGAATATTTATTGAAGAAAAGTATCGTTTCTATTAGAATGTCAAATCGTATTTCAGTAGAAATGTACCACAAGAAATGTTGGAATGTTCTATCTATTACGTGGCGAAGACAATAGACCATCTGCACACTTCGCTTCTCTCTGGGGCGTCATTAACTGTAATCTTTTCATGACTTTGCTTAGAGATTCTAAATTCCTCAATACTTGATCGGTTTTTTGGTTTTAAAATATTCAGAATAGTATGGTCCGTTTGATAGTTTGTTTGGTTAAAATATTCCAATTTTTAGACATTTTGTTTGTTCGGATAGATGGTGATCATCAAAATAAAAACCACCTGACACGTTTTTCAATATCCCAGTAAACAAAAGTTGTAACTTGTTACCTATAAGTTATCCTTCTGTCATGCTCTAATTTTGTGGTAATAACAAATTGGGTCAACTCATCTTTTAACATTCTTACCTGATGTTTCCAAAGTTGTTTGCATTCTTTGAATTACTTCATACAAAGTGGAACGGCTGTTTTCTTAACATACCTTAACCAAAAGGCTAGAAAAGAAGAAAGGTGAAAAACAGTTATTTTCTCTTTCAACTCTTCTCTAAAGGCCGCAAAGTACATAGCTATCGACATTGCCCTATGACACGATGCTTCACTGTTGTACTTGTACCTAGTCATGTGATCGAGGTATTGGAATAACACAAAAGGGGATAAATGTCTTAATATTGCTTATCATGTTCTTTTGTAAATAAACGAAACCACTAAAGAATGATACCTTGAAGGGTTACTAACAGTAACTTCCAAAGCAAATTTGTTAGACCAGCTGTGTAAGACCTATTTAGCTTATTGGAATGTAGGCTAAGCAAAACATTGAATTGTATTGTCGCTTACCAGACACACAACAAGTGTATGCTTGTACGTTTGTTTGTTTGCTTGCATGACATCTCAAAAGTCCGTAGCTGGAATTTGCTGAAATTGTGACGCATATTAGCTTAGATACCAAGAGAATATTTCAAATAATAAACTTCATGAAAAAGCGTATAATTAACATTTCATGAGTTTATTTCGCTTTTCATTATAATGCTGTGTTAAATATTTCAAATCACCATCTTTCTGATTAAAACACTCTAAACACAAGTAAACGTTCATATCAAATTATCGGTTTTAGACAAAAAAATAGGATGACTGAAGTTTTGACATTGTAAATTCCAGAGAGTGCTTTAAAATGTTTTGTACGAAGACAACGCCAGTTTGTGTTTCCTTTTTTTGGGTATAAAGCAGAGGTGTACTATTTTCAAATGAGCGGAGGGAATATTAGGGTGAAACAAAAATACCATTGGAGCGAAGGTAGAGAGGTCATTTCTAGAAGGTAGTAATAAGCACGGTCCCATTTATGATTTTCAAGAAGGGGGAGATGACTTATTGTGGTAATCATTTTTCCCCTCATCATCGGCAAATCACAAAT
>JAUUEB010477435.1:0-11283 GCA_032362205.1 Clione limacina | reverse complement strand
TCAGCCGAAGAAGCTCGTCGGAGGACGAGCGAAAGCTCCTGAGAGACTTTCCTTTTCAACCTCGAAGGTAAATGTTCTAATCATACTAATTACTCTCAAGTTATTGCGTAAACAGACACACAGACAAGAAGAAAATATGCCACTGCACAATATAATTGTGCGTGGAATTACAAATGTACCTCAAATAAACACACAACAGCAAAAATGTATAAAAACAATATTTGAGACTTGATGAGAGCATTTGATAATGCATTTGCAAGACCAATCTTCTAGCTCTATGTGCTTTACAATCTTACAGCTTCCTATGAAGTATTTAAGGTCTGCCCGTGAGATTTTCCCTCAGCAATTACTCTAAATAGAGATTCCAGGGGAGCATAAAAGTGGCAGTCTTGTATTACTCTAAATAGATATCTTATGTATGTTCTCAGCTTCCAGGGGAGCATACACGGTGGCAGTCTTGCTTACTCTGAATAAAGAAATTCAGTAGTATCTCAGCTTCCAGGGGTGCATACAAACTGGCAGTCTAAAAAGTAAATAGAGAAGTTCAATACACTCTCAGCTTCCAGGGGGGCATACAAGGTGGCAGTTGTGCTTACTCTAAATGAAGAACTTTAGTATGCTCTCAGCTTCCAAGGGAGCATACAAGGTGGAAGTCTTGCTTACTCTAAATAAAGAATTTCATTATGTTCTCAGCTTCCAGGGGATCATACAAGGTGACAGTCTTGCATTACTCGAAAAAAAGAATTGCTGTATGTTCTCAGGTTCCAGGGTATCATACAACATTGCAGTCTTGCTTGCTCTAATTTAACAATTTCAATATGTTCTCTGTTTCAAGGGGATCATACATGGTGCAAGTCTTGCATTTCTCAAAATAAAGAATTTCAGTATGTTCTCAGCTTCCAAGGGATCATGCAAGGTGGCAGTCTTGCATTTCTCATAATAAAGAGTTTCATTATTTTCTTAGCTTCAAGGGGAGCATGCAAGGTGACAGTCTTGCTTACGCTAAATAAAGAATTTTAGTATGATCTCATCTTCCAGGGGAGCATACACGTTGGCATTCTTGCTAATTCATTATAAATAAAGGTTTACTGTATGCTCTCAGCATCCAGGGGAGTATACAATGTGGCATGGCAGTCTTGCATAACTCTAAATGAAGAATTTCAGTGTGCTCTCAACTTCCAGGTCGTCATGTAAACGTGTGTGTTGGCTAGCCAACAGGCCAGCTGCAACACTCTGTGTGTTGATAGGCTAACCGGCACACAGTGTGTGGCAGCTAGCCTACAGGCTAACCAACACACAGTGTGTGACAGCTAGCCTTTACCTGTACTTTAAATGGAGATCATTAGTATTTTCTCAGCTTCCAGTGGAGCATAAAAGGTGGCAGTCTCACATTACTCTAAATAAAGAATTTCAGTATGCTCCTTGCTTCAAGGGGGGCAGTCTTGCATAACTCTTAATAGAGATCTCCAGAATGTTACCGGCTTCCAGGGGGGCACACAGGGTGACAGTCTTGTATTACTTTAAATAGAGATCATCAGTATGTTCTCAGATTCCAGGGGAATATACAAGGTGGTTGTCTAAAACTAAAACCATTTTTTTACAAAGTCATTCAATGATCAAGTTGAGCACTTTCCAATTCATCATCCTACATTAATTAAACTATTCTTTCAACCTCCTTGTAAGCATACTATGCGGTTCTTAAATTCATACATAAATGAGTCTCCTTTTTGTATATGGAGTCTTTTTTCCTCCAGTTATGCTCATAACACCTTAAATATGCATTATTTTCACCCTTATTTTTGTGGGGCCCTGATAGTATTAGGGCACCTCATCTCTGACGTGTTACAGCCCTTAGTAAGGGTCTTCTGAAACAGCCCTCAGCAAGAGCTCTCACATTTCTTTGGCAACCATGTGACAAACCCTTCACTTTTGTTGAGAAATCCACAACCATGAAAGTATTGCTTATTTTTATACCTCGATGCTGGATGCACCCTCCCTGGCAAACTCCATCTGAGCGTTTGTAAAATGATATCTGCTGTTGTCAGCTGGCAAATAGACTAGGATTGTTATGTTTATAAGCAAACACCTAAATAACATAATTATTGCTAAACTGACATAATTCCTGATATTTTGACTTCTTTGTCAATTCCTTAATTTGAAACCAAACAATGCATAAACCTAAAGCAAAAGGTTGGTCCCATAGATTTTTTAAAGCCTTGTTCAAGAAATGACCGAGACATTTTGGTGCCTGTAAAAAATATCGCTAATTGCTTTAAATTTAAAAAAAAAGACTGATAAACACATCAATGGTAAATATCTTTATTTCACAATAAACATAAATCACAAACATTGTGAATTTGAAAGTATACATGGTATTATACAAAAAATACTATATTGCATATGATGCAATAATTATAAGTGTTCTTAAATGAAAATAAATTCTGTTTAATATATATTATTGAAAGACTTGTGTATTGACAAAAGATGTATTTGACAAAGTGCCAAATAATCCTTTTGTGAAATGGCGATCAAGTTAAAAGTTTTCCATTGTGCTCATAAAAACTCAGAGAAATGTATTGCAAGTAGGAACAGACAATCAAAGGTAGTGTTGCATCATGATGTGTTTCCCTGTTTCACTAGTATCACTATCAATACTGTTACAGAGCTCCAATGCTTGGTCTTGTTCCAATCTACACCTCACCATGTAGTCAAGGTCTAGGGAAGATGTGTCCAGACACATAGTGAAGGTCATTGGGGCCTGGATATCTACAGGAGTTGTGAAGAAGTAACCAGTAGAGGAGGATCTCAGCTTGGTATCTACAAACTTTGTGCCCAGTGTCACAGTAGACCTTTCCTTGTCCTGTGAAAATATATCAAAAATGGATCCATGAAATTAAAACATCCCTTTTCTTATTTTGGGGGAGAATAAAAGGGTGAGAAGGGTATTTCCACAGTGCAAACTTTGAAAATCGTAATTAAGCTTGTCCACTTTAAAACTGTAAGTGAAAATCCCAAATTCAATTTTTTTTAAAACATCACTACTGAACATGTATACGATAGTTTTAACAAAAGAAAAAAACATTTTTTACAGTTGATGGCAATTAATTTCCCTGAAAAATCAATATCAAATCAAATATAAAAAAAATAACAATTATCATATAACAATACATTTTTTATCCAATTTATCAGACAAAGCTATGACTATCACGTAAGCCACTATCTGTTGTGATTAACCCGCGCCCAAAGAGGCGCACTATTTTATTCTGATATCTGTTATCAGTTGGTTGTGGTTATTTTCAATCTTTGTGTGACATGATATGTAGTGTTTTACAGACATGGGAATCATAAGTAGTCAATAAACATTTCCCTATAAAATGAATGAATAAATTGTCTTGTTTTTTCCTTGCTTCTTTATCAGTCAAGGATACTAATTGTAGAAGTGATTATATCTGTTATGTTATAGTTCACTTGTATTTATCATAGTGTATTACTTAACCTTTTGTATCTGCCACACCAGATCAATAAACAGAGTTGGCCTCTGCTGATGTAATAATCAACCAACAGTGTTACTTGACTTATTTCTTCATAAATGAATTTTTTTTAGTTTTAATACAAATTAAACTGTAACGGGACAACCAATCAAGGGTTCAAAAGTACATGCAGATAATTCATACACATTTTATTATTTTACTTATTCTCTCACTTCGGTGTGCATATCTAAAAGAAAATTCAGCACAGCAAATTCACTGAAATATAGACTTTCACAGGATTAGTTTTTACTGGATTTAGGCATCTTTAGTCAGAGTATTGGCTTACTGTTTACTGTAAATCAACTGACATTCCAAAGAAAAACACAAGCAAGCAGTAAGCAGGCCTTAGTTTTGTTGACATGATTGCCATATTCGCTATCCCAGAGCAAGAGAGGCCAAGAAACTGACAAATAGCCCAAAGGAGGAGCAGTCATCCCTCCTGAGGGCGACAATTTAATCAATACTTAAGTCTATTCCTGTCAAATGACATGTTGACAAGATAGATGAACTCAATACTCAAGTGTGGCCTTGGGGCATCATACTATTTGGTAGGAGACGACCTTACTAAAATGTGAGTTTGACCTTATCCTTCACATATTGTTTACTCTCTGATCTTGGGTGAGTGTCATTTACGGATAATGTGGATGGGAAGACAGAATTAGGTAATGGGCTAGGATTAAATGTTGGAGTTAAATATTGGCATACAAAAAAGTGTTGCCTAAAAGGTTATTACATCCAGTAACACAAAATAAACACACACATACAAATGCATTCAGATAGACACACATTCTAATTGAATAAGGTCCATTTTCATGCACACTAGCAGATTCACTTAGATCGAAATACAAATGCAATTTAATAGACACACTTTAATAACAGGTGCACACAGAAAGACAACGTACGTCAAATAGACACACAACATCAGGTCGCAACCTTGCTTACTCTAAATAAATAATTTCAGTATGCTCTCAGCTTCTAGGTGGACATACAAGGTGGCAGTCTTGTTTTACTTTAAATAGAGAACACTCAGTTCTCAGCTTCCAGGGGGCATACAAGATGGGAGTCTTGCATTACTCAGAATAAAGAATTTCAGTATGTTCTCAGCTTCCAGGGGGACAGTCTTTTATAACTCTTAATAGAGATCTCCATAATGTTATCAGCTTCAAGGGGGCACACAAGGTAGCAGTCTTGTATTACTTTAAATAGAGATAATCAGTATGTCCATTACATTTTTACAAAGTCATTCAATGATCAAGTTAAGCATTTTGCAATTCATAATTACCTAAACATTAACCAAACTATTCTTTCAACCTCTGTGTAAACATACCATGCAGTTCTTGAATTCTTACATACATTCATACATAAATCAGTCTCCTTTTTGTATATGGAGTCTGTTTCCCCAGTTATGCTGTCAACATTTTCAATTTAGCTCAATGCTCATCACACCTTAATTATGCATTATTTTCATCCTTATCTTTATGGGACCCTGAAAGTATGAGGGCACCTCGTCCCTGACGTGTTACAGCCCTCAGTAAGGGTCTTCTGAAACAGCCTTCAGTAAGAGCTCTCAAATTTCTGTGGCAACCATGTGTTGAGCAAGTGTTTAACATTATATTTTCTATTTGATGCTAAAACTAGGTCATACACACATTATTAAACCAATACATCTAGCAAGCCAAAAATTGATTAGGAATTAGCAAACTGCCTTAGATACTAATGTTTTTGTTACAAATAGTTTGGTGGTTTCCTTCACCAAAGCGTCAGCTATCGATCTTTAAGATAAAACTAAGAGTGTTCAAATTTTAAACCATTGACAACCTTTAGCTTGCTAGTAAAATGTGAGAATTG
Source organism: Clione limacina (assembly GCA_032362205.1). Classification (NCBI taxonomy): domain Eukaryota; kingdom Metazoa; phylum Mollusca; class Gastropoda; order Pteropoda; family Clionidae; genus Clione; species Clione limacina. The sequence continues at coordinate 5,905 of JAUUEB010477435.1, read as the reverse complement.
TTCTACTTATAAAAGAATTCATGGTTCGTATACGAAGCCGCACTCAGTCTAATGATAAGCTACAAGACTCAGGATCGAAAGATAAAGAGTTTGAGTCCTATCCTGATGTTATCTTTTACGAGAAATATTACATTAAAAGCCTCCCTCAATAATGGTGCCCAAGTATTTTTGTAGAAAAATAACTCTGAAATCTATGGGAGGGATATATTTGCGGACTTAATTTAAATGACATTTTAATTTTTGCAGGAAGAAATGTTTCCTCTGTGAAAACAGCTAGAAGAAAATTAAAAATGATCAAGTTCACTACATGTTGGTGGGTTTTGGTGGGACAAAATGCTATGAATCAAATAACGAGGTGCTTAACGCACAGCTCCATTACTTCAGAGAAAGCTAAATTGCATGATTTCTTTGTACAAGCAAGTCAATTACCCTTGAGTCCTTGACATGACATCATTATATGTTTATAATAATCTTCTGCAAGGATAGAATTAGTTTGCATGGAATGAAAATATTTAGAGTATGGTTACCTTGGGTCCCTCCCACCACTGAGAGATTATTGAACTCAATCTGGACAGGATGCTGTATTGTGAAGCCTGGTTCCTGTCTTTATTGGTCACAAGGGGCTGTTGAAGAAAATGTTCAACTTACTTAATAAAAATAGAGAACAATTAAAAAAAACAGTATACAATGTGAAACAGTTCAGTCTGCTTTACATTACACCCTCTGCGATATTAGGCAGACAGCGTTCCTTTTGTAATCATAAAAATTTGTTCGCAATTCAAACATAGGAATAAATAATATTTCAATTTAAAATGGTATATTTGCAAATCAATTTTTTTTTTAGATTATTCATAAATAAAGAAGAATGATTAAAATTGGTATAGACTAGTGTTAATGTGGATTTGGTTTAGTGCCTTAAAGAACACAAGAAAATTATAATTATCAATCAAAGGATTTGGTTGGAATTGCTTTAGCTTTATTGAACCTAGTAACTTGACAAACTACAGCAGCAATCCATCATTAACAGTATTTATAGTCCCTGTTTACATGCCAGCCATAAGTTAGATTTGGCTATGTCATTGCAGATTCTCAGAGAAAGCTTGCAGCTTAGTAATTCACAATGAGAAGGTCTCATGTCTACAAGGGTTGATCCGACACAGCCGTAAGGTGAGGTGACCCAAAGTCTGAATAATAAAACCATCAGACAGTTTACAAATGTCAAATCATTTATACATTATAATCCATCCAATGCAGTAGGCATTAAAAACACACAGAAAATGTAAGGTTTTCTTAGCTGTTTTCTTGTCTTTGAGTAGGATTGCTGACTTGTGCGTTATTTTTTTTATTTTCTTGTGACTTGTGTGTTATTCATATTATGACTGGTCTACACCAATGTCTGCTACAAAACAATATCATGTCTTTATTAGTATATAGGTTTGAAGCATGGATTTAACAAGAGCATATTATATTTGATATACTGTTATATCTAAACTTGTTATAAGTAGGTATCATTGTACTAGTGATCACAATGCCTCTGACCTCATGGCTGTCTATGGCAAGAAGTTGAGATGAGGACAAATTGGTCAATGTTCTTGACAAGATACTGGAAGCTGTCAGTGCCATGTCACCAACCACCAACATCTAAGACAGAAAAGATGTTAAAATATATTTTAAAAAAAAGATTAAATCAGATTAATCAAATCATAAGCTGATAAAAAAGGATACAATCCAATAACACATAAATAATATTACATAACATTTATGTTGCACATTTCCATTTCCTCTTTTTTCATTTGCTTATATCTCAAACAGAATAAACTTTGTCGACTGAATTTTCCTGAACACATGCTTTGCCAAAAGGGACTCTGCTATCCATCTTTGAAAATATTCTTTATTTAGTTTGTTTGAGTACTACAGTTGGTAGGCAAGTTGTTTGAATCTTGTCCAGATGACACCTTTGTCAGCTACTCTTTCTTCAATTTCCAACCACCAAGAGATCTTCAGCATTACACGAGACCTATGTTTTATTGAATGTCTCCAAAATGATTGGGGGCTTGATCCTGCTTACAAAGAAGGATCTCGAGGTACATGCAACCACTGAAATCTAATTTTCATGAGCAGTACGCAACGCCACCATATACTATACTGGCCCTTTCTACAAATTTTCGACCATGAAAATGTGTCCCATTGCGAGGGTGGAACCCAAAACATTTTTAAGTAAACAAGATCTGTAGTCAGCCGCAATCCTTGGGTGGTTTTAAAAAAAGTTTTGTGACAGTTTGTGAAATTAATATTTAAAGTCATAAACTGTCAAATTCATACGTTCGTACAAATAAATAGTGTTTCAAATGGATTTGAACATAGTGATGATACTGAAATTTCTTTTGGAATAAAGACTCTGATACCAGACATGAGGTCCTAAGTAAGAAAAGGAGCCCATATAACTATATGGTCTTAGTGATACAGTACATCTGACTATTACATGGATGTTTAACATGTGTGAAGGTTACTCCTTGTCAAAATGGGCATCTAAATGCAATAACTTTCAAAGAGGCACTTAGTCACTCAGTGAGCCATTGCTCTTGCCGATTGGATTCCTTGCCTACCCCAGGTGTTAATAGATATCAATAAAGTTTACCTCTGACTTGTCTCCTCTCTCAGTGTGAAGTATACGACAATATCAGTGTTAAATTAACTAAATCAATTAACGAGTTAATAGCCTGATTCAATGATTAAAAAATGTATCTTCTTGTGCTTGAAATCATGAAATGAAACAAATTTTGATCTTGTGCATTTAATGTAATAGAAAAAAAGAGAGTCAAAGACGTGTATTTTTTATTACCATGACTTCAAATGAGTTGCAAAGATAACTTATAGCTCTGATATGTGAGAGACTTAGTAATACAAAACCTGTTCTTACTTTGATATGATCTAGAACTGGAGTGTGGTTGAGGACATAACTCAACTCTGAGATATAATCAATAAGCTGTGTGACATTTGTGTTGTTTTGCTGCCTTCTGTTTGAAAGAATCACCATGGCAACATCTGGGATGACTGAAGCTTCTGATAAGCAGCGCACCACAGAAGTACCTAAACAGAAAAAGTATCCTTGAACTAAAATATTTTTAAACCTACACTGCAGATGTAAGTAAATGAAAATAGGAATTATAACAGGTGACTAGGTCTAAAAACACCCTGTATAAACGCACGCTTAGTCTAAGCATAAGATTTATTTTGCGATAAAGTTCTTACAAAAAAGCATTTTACAGAACAAAAATGTGTAGCAATAGAAAAGCACAAACTTGTCACACTTGGACATAGGAATAAATTACAAACAAGATGATCTAAGTAAGTATTAATATTGCCCTCAGGAATCCAAATAGCTGCATGCAAAATATAAATTTGGCAGAAAATAAATTGCAAGAAAAAATCTAAATTATTTAAAAAATAATCTCAATTTTAGCATCATTGAGAGCGCCTTCAAATAAGAATGCAATAAATCAGATATGATAGGAAGCAAACAATATACTGAAAGGGCTCTAAACCAATACTTATAATTAACAAGAATAAATCCCAACCTGTGATCAAAGGAAAGGCACAGTCTTCAATTTCCATACGCAATCCTTCCAGAGCATTACTGTCAGGGCCACACAACATCAGATGGAGATTCTTCATTGAGTAATTAGGGAGGAAAGTTGAGATAGAAATAAGATAACAGCGTTCATCATTATTTACCCTTGAATGTATAACCAAAAACACTGATATAAATGTATAATTTGGTACTTCAATGCTCCAATACAAAGATAGGCTAATCAATTTTTTCTAAACTGTAAGTCCTTCAGAGAAACATGTTATCATATTTTTACCAAGCTTTTTAAATCAAAATACAAGATTAGTTAAAAGTATGGTAGGGTTTTTACTCTATATATCAATAAAAGTGTGGCAGAAACATATTTTACCATGTTTGTGTAGGTTTAACAGAAATAAAGCGTCTGGAGTTTATTTTGACCTACAGTAGAAGAGTTGTGGACAAAATCCATGTAAAAATAAAGGTCTAACTATGGGGTTTGTGTATGCAAAGTAACCACAAGATAACAAATACAGCCCACAATATTTCAGAGTTCCAGGAAGTCTCAGAATAAAGTATCTCAAAACAAATGTAATTTTTCTAGTTTCTCTTAAAGATGGCGCTTTGTCCTTCCCGTCACATATATTGATTGAACAATTATTAGATCTCAAATACCAAAACATATGCAAAACACATTTTTTGATTGAAGTCTTGATCAATATTTTACAAAAAATGTCCCAGATAAAAAATTAATTGACTTAAACTCAAATACATTTTGAAAATTTGGTACAATAGAGGGTAAATTAAAACCTACCTGAGATGTAGAAAAGACATGACCATTTCCAACTCCCTGTATTATGACATCACATCCTGTTGTATCCTCCAAACACATAGCCAACACAAGCTCATCTTTATGGTCTGAATTCATTGTAACATTTGTCAATACCAAACTGAGTATAAGAAGAAACCAAGTCTATAAATGGAATTGAAATAAGCAAACCATCACCTGGGTGAATCAAAAACTCATTCTTGTTATAATTTTATTTGGTAAATTCATTCTGTATACGGTTATCATATGCTGGTTAAAGAAATATAGATACAAAAGACTTTAGGGCTTTATTTGTCAATTTTCCTTCTTCAAAATTACATTGATTTTTATGAAAACTTTAATCAATTCATTTTTTCTACTCTTCTATAGACTGACCAACAAATTCCTTTCTATTGACTTTAATGTATGCTGTTTGTCAACATGGTTTCCCAATAAAATAAATCTTGCATCACCAAACTTTTAGAAGTAATGCATAACTTAACACATCCAGACAAAGAAACTACTTATCATATTTTTCCTAAAGCATTTAATTCTACCCCTCATGAGGTAAATATAAATAACTGGTTTGAATCTTCCTTAAAAATGGGACATAACAAGTGAGAGTATAGTATGTGTAAGTGTTTCTAAAGTATAGGAACAATCACCAGTTGGATACCCCATGATAGCATCTTAGGACCAATAATTCTCTTCACAATTTTCATAAATGATCTTCCAGATTGCATCATAAGTACATGTACAATGTTTGTGTATGAAACTACAATATAATACTAGCAAAAATATTATACAAAATGACTCAAGTACACTGAGAAATCAAGTGATAAATGGCAGCTTTATTATAAAAGTTCAAAATGCAAATGTTCAACAATAAGAACTGCGCAATAATAGGATACTACGGTCATGTTTCCTATTTCTGCACATTTCTTATTGTTGCACAATAGATTGATTTCTCTGTGAAAAAGATAAACTTCATTGTTTTTGTTTAGTTGTATGTTGCTTTTTACTGTTCTTTTTTCTGTTTCAAAAGATTTTTGTACATTTTGACTATTTTATATGGGTTTAATTTTAATCATTGTTTTAAGCTTATAGTATTAGGTGCGCAATAATAGTAGCGAATTTTGGTTGCAGAATTGAACACATAAGCTTCGGGGCAGCTTTGTAACGACCATTAGAAAACGTAAACACAAACCAAAAAACAGTTTTGGAAAATATGACAACTCTATGAAACGTTGAGCAAAAAAAATTAAACTAACCATTTCAACTTGAAAACAAACTCAAAAGGGTGTACATACCTGATTTTTAACCTAGGAAGTTTGAGTTGGCCAGCCCAACCATTGTCATTGGTTTCATTGTGGACTACTTACAGTGACTTATAGTGGGCTGACTAACTCAACCGTCACTGCAAATCGGGTTAGGAAGGTGCCACTTGGCATTCTGTTAGCTTTTACCATTCTAAGAACATTTAGACTAGGACACACGTTGTGTCTCCACTTTTTGACCCTTTTTTGCAT
>JAUUEB010477413.1:0-11283 GCA_032362205.1 Clione limacina | reverse complement strand
GAAAAACAACGAAACAAACCTGGACAAAAAAGAAATACAATACCATAAACGTCAAACTAATAATATTAACGAACTTCGTTATCGTAAACAAATTGCACTGTTTAAAAGCAGATCCGAAACAATCCTCATTTTAAGAGTGGTTAATATTTAGATATGATACCATTGCATACATATATATGTTAAAGTTTTAATGAGCTTTTCCAATCTTGTTCTTAATCCTACCCTTCCGTAATTTTCCTAGCGTTTAACAGTCGTTACCATTGTTTGCATTTACATCCATCAGTGACCTATCTATGATGTATGTGATAACTGTATACATCTAGATATACAGACTCATATTACAACATTGTTTCATCAATTTGATGAACATTTTCTAAGTCCCAAATGTTTTCTTGTAAATCTCAGGCTAGAAAATATCGACTCACAGAGGTGAAATTCACGGCCAAGTATTTGTATTATGGACCAGCGGTACTGAAAACGGTGAACAAACATGTGTTCAATCTCCCTTTCCTCCCTTAAAACTAAAAATTGAACATACTGTACAACGAATTGAAATTAAGATGAATTCCGACGAGCAAATCATGAATCGTCGTCATCCATCTGCAGAGGTTTGCCAAAGTATCGAATAACAAACTAAGTGTCAAGATCACGTAAGTACATGAAGACATAATTCAATTTAATGTATAGAAATTGACCAATGAACACAGACACGGGGTTCGTCTTTAAGCTTTTGTATGTTCAAACAACAAGAGTTCCTCTTTCTACTACTGTCTACATTCAACAACGAACAATGCCTAACAGTCAAATCACTCACCAGTAAATTTCCTAGAACCCCAATAGTGAAGAGTAATGAATGAAGGCAGATGAAGACCCACTCAAGCTCATTTGGGAAGATAACGTTCTGAACACACTCCACGGCCAGGTCAGGACTCGAGCAGATATTATAAGAGCAAAACTCTTGACACGTGTCAAAGTCGTCTGGTGTCAACGTGTAATGTTTCAAGTTTGAGTCGTTAGACTTGGCAATATCATTTGTATTGTTGGAAAACATTTTGATGGATACTCATCAATAACTGCTGGTGCTGGTAGTATTGATGTGTAGTTTTTACTTTCTGTAACTTCAGGGATATTACTTGAAGTTCATATAAGTTGTTCAAATTTATTCATATGGTAAATATGTATCCAAGGAAGAATCATACACAATGCTGCTAATAAACGTCATTCTATAAGATGAAATACACATTACAAAGCACAGGTGTGAACATTTTTGTTTTGACGTAGCAAAGTTACAGATAATGTGATCTTTGATTATTTGTCATATAATTGTATATCAAACAAATTACCCTTTGATCCCAGTGATGATTGCATTGTTCATCAAGAAATATAAACTTAATCAACATCATTTTCTAAAACACAATTATTTCATGAACCTCTTTTTATGAAGCATTTATTAAACACATATTTTAGTAAATAGTCATCATGTCATCAGGTATTATTTTTCATAGGTGACCCAGAACTACAAACATCTAGAGAATACTATACGTCAAATCACCAAATTTCTGGGGATGAAAAAGAAAAATTATTGACACTAAAATACTGAAGATAAAACGTAACAATGTATTGTACAAGAATTAAAGAAAAATATGTATTCATATTATTCTACCTTTCAACATATTTTTCATAAGAATTGTGATCATCTCGGGGTGACCAGACCGTTGTTCATGATAAAATGATAGTTGAGTTATTTCAATTGAAAACATGCATTTCTATTAGTTCAGCTTTAAGCTAAAAAGTTATTTCTTTCAAAAAGTGTTGTATGTACTTATACATATTCATTTTAGCATATAATATTTCCACAACAAAATTTATGTCTGATGCCAATGTCTGCAAATAATCAACCTGTAAAGCTAGGTATAATCATGTGACCAAGTGAACTTTTATTATAGTTTTAAATGAGTTTCATCAATTTTATAAATCCATGAAAGAGAAGAAAACAGTGAGTAGGAGAGGTTTATTGTATTCACTATTAAGTGACTGTACGGTTCAGCTGTTTAACAAATAATGCAAATATTTTCGGCATTGATGTACTTACTGCTATGTTATTCTCCATTTCCGTTATTAGATTTATCATTAAACGCTTTATTGATCATAATATTCTTACATAGTAATTTTCGAGGTGTCTTTGTCTTCACAAAATCTTCCATCGGAAAGTTTAGGTTGAATTTTGTCTTTTATCAGGTTTTGAATGAAAGCAAACAGACATAAATGATGTCAGCATTTTCTTTGGATCGGTTTCTGTTTGAAGGACAAATTTCTGTTTAATTTAAATAAATAACGAAAAATGAAAGAACAAAGAATTTGAGAAACATATATAAATTCAAACAAAAGACATAATTTAAGAGTACCACTAAAATTACACTTCTAGTAGATATGCTAATGATGTTTGTTGACTTGATGGATGTAAGCCCCCAAAGTCGATAGGAAATGAAATATCTAAGAAACAAGTTGTATCTTACAACCATCAAACAATGTAGATGGTCAATATCATAAAAACAAATATTGGTCAACCACAGATCTTAATTTTGTGGGGTTAAGGAGATAGAGACAGCCAGACAAGGAAGTAAGACAAAGTTATATTTATTTGGTATTCTAAGTACTAAATTAACCAAAACGCCTAAAGTACGACCATAATATTACTGAGTAAGAAATCATCTAAAAGCAAGTAAAAATCAACAACTAATTTCAAAGATTGTGTACATTTTCTTTGAAAACAGCACAATGTCAATGTCTTAGTAATCAGTAAACAGATTATATATACAAAAAACGTAATGTCTTTCATTAACAGTGAAAAGGGGTATTTATTATTTCAGGACCTAGCCCCAATGTTTCCATGAAACACTCATTTTGGTTGTTTGAAATTAAATGAAATATAACAAGGAGAAACATCTACATTCATAAATACTTTTTTGATGTGGGGCTCAAAACACAAAGCAAGTTTCTCTTTTTACCTTGACTTAATTTGATTGATACCAGCCAACAAAAGCTGTCACAAAGCCTATGATATTTCCTCATTGATTTAAAAAATATAGGACACACCAAACAGAGTAAACAGTATAATAGCCCTGAAGGATTAAAATATATTTTTTTAAATATTAGTCCGAAACCGGAAGTTTTATTTTTTAAAACAGAGTAATAGTCTGTTGGCAGACAATAGAAAAGACAATCAATGTTATAGTTAAGCTAAAGGCAAAGCACTGAAGAGAATATTATAATTTCTTAGATACCTAATTAAAGTTATATTCATATACTTTTAAAAATATGCACATGTTCCATATCGTACCTTTTGAAATAAAAACACTGACTATTAATTGACTTTTTCATTGTTGTAACCTTTTGTTGACTGGGAGTCTGGCTTGTTTGTCTGAAAGAGCATAGCTTTTTCTGCTAAATGATTATCGTTTGTTTTATATTCAAGTTTTACCCATATAATTTTGCATTTAAAAGTATATATCTTTCTTTTTTTCTGATCTTCAGGGGGTCTAAAGCCTAGTTTTGCAACTACAAACAATTTTTACAGGGATAGTGATACTGATGTAATTCAGACTTGACTCATATCCAACGAAAGACATAATGATACTGTACGACGTTTAAACGACAAGGCAAATGTCCAATCACCACATCTAGTAATTTTCTATAGTTCTGAAACCTCATGATTTCTGGATATTAAACCCAAAAAAAAATAATCGCTTGCACATACCACTACGCTACTAGTGCCCCTTGAACTTAGTTTTTTTTAGTATGGCTTTGATATTATCCTTGTATTTTTTTTTTAATTTAGCCGCCGATTGCACGCTTTCCTTCTTTTCCATAAGAAAATGTGACCGGGCCATTTTGCTTGGGCCTTCGAAAATATAGCGTATACGCTTTGAAGCAGGCACGTTCAAGAACGTCTTTGTCTCTTGCCCTGCCATTTGATTAACAGAAGATTCCGACAACAGGTCATGTGGACATGGTTCAGCTGTCTTGCGTTGCGCTTGTAGACTATCCATATGACGCTGGCGTAAAGAAGAGTGGTAGTTACCACTGCACTGTAGTTTAATTTGTAACCATACAAACCGTTCAATTAGTCACGAGGTTCGCCATTGATAGGAACGTTCTATAGGGTGTTTATACCAATTATATCATTGATTGGAAAACAAATACTACGTACTCAGATACCCTTTAATCATGTGCAATTAAGGACTATTTGGCAAACACTTCACACAGTTCTCCTACAAATCCAGTGGAAATCGATCAAATCTTAATATAAGAGAAAACTATAACAACATTGGTGATGTGTGAACCTTATCTCTCCCAACTTAATTGGAAGATTTGTTAAAATATTTAACGTATCATCTGTTCTACTCAAACTTGAGACCAGCACAAATAAATAGCGAATATAAAGGTTTTTAAAAATATTTTTGAAAATGTAAGGAAGTGGAACATTTGTTGAAAAGATTATTCTGACTGTATCTTAATGTTATCAAATGATGATTATTCGGCGCACACTAAAAATCCGTCCGAATTTTCTGACCGTCCGAAATGAAGTTAAATAATTAGCAAAATCTAGTTGGAAACTTTTAGGTATATACTAGAATCACTTGAGAAGCCACGGTGCATATAAGATGTTTCGATCTTTATAGATGGAATGAGTCGTTGCACTTTGTCTACGTTAAAACAGACTATTTTGAACTGAGTTTAAATTAACATCTACTAGTTGTAGTTAAATGTTGGTTGTCGGAATTTAACCTTTTGTTAACGTTAAGGTGGGTTTACTGTTTGTTTGAATTTTTGAACTGTGTTTAAATCGTCTTAAAACATTTTCAGATGAGCATATTATTCATGTCATCCGAAGGCACAGACATAAACATATATTCATCTTAATTCGATAGATAATTAACACCTATATACAATCATAAACACAACTTTCTTTAACTTGTCTTTTAATCCGTTAAACTGCTCAGGAGATATAAATCAATTAGCGTCAAGAAGTATTTGGAAACATCCCCTAAATCGATGCATCACTAAATGAGCACAGCTCGATCAATTACCCGTTGTCTTGAATTATCGTTTCGTGATGTACATAATAAACAGCCATTAGAAGTGTGATAATCAATCAGCGTTTTACATGTTAACGCAATATGTCAATCAAATGTGAATATATGTATGGAAATCATCATGGTTATTCGCTTAAAACTTCGAAATATTATTAACGTCAGTGATTCTGTATGCACTCGTTTGGTCTGTCGGTTTAAAAATGTATCGTCAAACGATAAGGGCTTTACAATTCACAACATTAATTGCATCTGAATATCATCAAACGAAGGAAATATATATGTCAAAATCATTACATCCATGAATGTACGCACGTACCCACAGCCTCACGGTACGCCCGTATTTTCAAATACACAAATTTATTTATAAAATCTCACAACGCGTACATCCCTGGAACTTGTGTCAATTGTAAATTGTTATTATATTTCAAACACTTTTGTCGACAACTTTGACGGATAAAGAAATGTGTCGACATTTTATCGACAGCAAGTGTAATTGATCACATATCTAATCTCTCTTTATTGAAGTATCTGCTCATAATCACACAGTTTCACACACGATTCGAATATCATCACTGTATTCCCGTTCATGTTTATCTCTATTTTGTAAATTATTTGATAAATTTAATTAAATTAAAGAATGTTCAAAAAGCAAAAACGGATACTACCACATTCCTTATACAATTTTATCCTAGCATTACATTTTCACGCAAGACCCTAATTCTTTTTTTTAATGAAATGGTTAACGATCAAGTTTTAAACATGTTTACGTCACACGATTCACCACAGTATCTCAGTATCAACAACTCATAAAAGCAATAGTCTGACTTTTGAATTTATATATTTGGATCTAATTGACATTAACATTACGTTTTTTATGGGTATCGCTGTTACTACATTCTAGTCATACAAAAGTAGATGTATAGTTGGTTTATACTTACATGAGGTTGTCAGTTATGGGTTTAAATATGTTGTGAGTTCTACATTTACTGCTCCATTAATTTGCCTTTACAAATATCCTGTCTGCTTTTGATGATGATGATAATGATAAAGTAACTCTTTGAACTCAAGTATGCTTAAGATGTAACAATTGAGCCTGAGTGGGGGAATTTATTTTTTTAACTTTTCTCTTTTTATTTGTTGAAATAGCAAAATCGGTCTTATTTATTTCAGCGAAAAACCCTGGTAACAACCGGAGAAGAATGAAATTACGACAGATTAATTGTGAAGCTTTTAACAAACGCGCATAAGGCTTACGCCGGCAATGATTAGCATTATACATTTTATCAACTGAACGTTATAATGTCTATAATGATAATGTATAACCTATCAGCCTAAATACATTGAAAAACTAATTACACAAAATACATCGTCTGACAATAAATACATCCGTATTACCAAATCGTCAGGTATAATTCCAAATGTTATGATTTCCCATTTAATATATCAAAGCAGCACGAACCTCACCGCATCACAACTATCTTCAACTGATGATTTGTAGCGCACCGCGAGTGAATGAGTAGTGTTGATTCCTGCCGTTGATGCCAAACGCGCGACCACGTTCATGTGACAAAGCGGACGACGTATCTCTTCCACAACTTGTCTCCATGCCGCGCGTGTACTTGAAGAGTGTCGATCAGGCCACGTCTGCGGTTCGTTCAACTATGATTCCTCGAAGGAAATTGGTTTACCATTGGTTCAGAATCAAATGAAAAAAGTATTGTATGACGAAGAAATATGTCTCAAATGAGATTTTGTAAATACTATGAATATCTTTCAATTAAAGACTAATGCTTGTTAAGTCGTTATCATTACAAATGTAAACAACTCACTCATCTACCTAAACTATTTAAATTATAATTTGCCGACTCACCCGTCAAACATTTAAACGTCCGCTCACTCACTATGAATACATTTAATTTATAACGGAATCTCACTCACTCACTCACTCACTTAATCACTAACTCACTAACTCACTCACTCATTTACTAACTCACTTACTCAATAAACCACTCACTCACTTACTAACTCATTTACTCAATAAACCACTCACTCATTTACTAACTCACTTACTCATTTACTAACTCACTCACTCATTTACTAACTCATTTACTCAATAAACCACTCACTCACTTACTTACTCACTTACTCAATAAACCACTCACTCATTTACTAACTCACTTACTCAATAAACCACTCACTCACTTACTAACTCACTTACTCAATAAAACACTCACTCATTTACTAACTCACTTACTCAATAAACCACTCACTCACTTACTAACTCACTTACTCAATAAACCACTCACTCACTTACTAACTCACTTACTCAACAACTCTCTCACTCATATGCTCAACAGTCAACGCATAATGACGATGGTAGAACCAAGAAAATATGTCTAAAAGGAACTTTTAGATCAAAATATTTTTCGCTTTCATTAAAGGACTAAAGGTTTTTCATTGGCAATCAATAATTAATAACACAACTACCTTGAATATTAAAATGCTAACTCGACTTACTAACTCAACATTTAAGAATACACGTTCACACTCACTGTCTATCACATACATTAAATTTTAAACTAAATATCTATTGTACTTACTCACTCACTTAATCACTCAATCACTCATTCTCTCACTTACTCACTCACTCTCTCACTAATTCTTGCATTCACGCATACAACCACATACTCACTAACTTACCACCTCATACACTCACTCACTCACTCACTCAATCACCTACTCACTAACTTACTCACTCACATAATCACTCACTCACAGACATCAGTCATTAACTAAAATACCTAACCTAAGGAAATATGTCTGAAAAGATATTTTAGTAAAACATATTTTGTTTTTCAATTAAGGACTAAAGCTTTTTCAGTGGCTATCATTCAGGAATTGAACATCTAATTCAGCAACCAAAAATATTGAAATTGTAACTTGCGACTCACCCAGTCAAACATTTAAAAATACACATACCAGCACACTCACTATGAAACACATAAACTTTCGAACTAAATCGCTCATGCTTCTACTCAATCACAAACTCAGTCACTATCTCTCTTACTCACAAAATTAACCACCAACTCAATCACTAACTCACTCACTAACGCACGCACTCATTCACTCACTCATTCAGTCACTCACTCATTCACCCAATTACTCAATCACTCATTCAATCACTCACTCAATAACCCACTCAGGCACCCACTCACTGACACACCAACTTATTACACGCTCATTCACTCACTCGCTCACTCAACACTCTACTTACTTACCCATACACGCACTCACTTAATCACTCACTCACTCAATCAATCACTCAACAAGATAATCACGTACCCACCCACTCACCAACTCACTCAATCATTCACTCGCACACCTACTCACTTACCCGTTTACTCATTTACTCACTAACTCACTCACTTACTCACTAAATCACTCACTAACATTCTCACCAACTCACTCACTTACTTACTCACTCACTTACTCACGCACTCACTTAGTCAAGAAATTACTAAACGTGTTATCATTTTTCTCTATGTTGTAGTGTCGTTTGTTGCTAGATGTTCAAGATGTCCATCAACACATGCTAGTTTATATGGCTTTTTCTTTACTATTCGTTGAATAAGAAGCTGTTTTATTGTTATCGAAAATCACAAATAACCCTGACAAATAGTATTATATATTTTATGTTGTTCAAAAATATATTCATAACTTTCCTTAAACTATTAACAACTAGCGGCTTAGTACCAGATTTTACCCGGGAAGGATACACAAAGAAAAAAAAAGATCACGCTGACTTTTTACCACCATGTAGACCTCGCTCTCTCTCTCTTTTTACCACTATGCGCAAATATGCCCCCAACCGGCTTTAAAAATCACAGATTTTGACCAACCTGTATATCAAACCTTTGAAGTTTGTTTACATTTAAGACGGAAAGAGAACTTTGTATTCCATGCATGTGCAATTAAGCATTTCCGGGTATGGTTTATATTTGTTCACGGTTAATGGCAGGTGGTTTACAGAGAAAACAAAGTAAAACTAAAACGCTAATAAATTGTATTACAGTAGACCGATTTTTATCAAAGGCTTTACTACACATCTGCAACTATATACCAACATGTTGCCAAAGTTTCAATTCAATTGAGTTAAAACTATGGCTGAAATCCTATTCTAAAAGTACACAATCTTCTTTAATGGTGCGCATTTAACAGAAGAAATATAGTAAAACCTAGAAAACTAAAAAGCTCATAACTGTTATCATAATCAACCGATTTTCACCAAAAGCTTAACCACACATCTGGTAATATCTACCAACATTTTGCAACTCGATTGAGTTAAGACTGTGACTGTTATTGCATACATAGACACAAATAAAGATACTTTGAATTGTATTATGTAGATATTATAACGTGTTTTACTACATTATAAATGAGCAAGTAACATATCACAAAAGTGAAAGGATGGCCTAAGTCAAACAGAGTACTTCTGGATGTATTGTTCGTATTAATATTTCTTATAATATATTTATTTGTATTAATTTGTTTCTGTTGTATGATTCTTCAGCCAAAACGTCAATTGTCTCACATTTGTATTCGTTCATATTTAACGGTTAATTACCTTCTTTGTTACTACATAATAAATGGATACTTTTGTCGTAAAGATTAACTTTATTTGTAAATTGATTCAATTCAAAGCGTACACAAAAGGTAAACGATGTAAGCATACTCACGATATTGATATAGAGAAGTACACAGCGTATGGCGATTAATCCGTCTTTATCTTACTTAATAAAGATAGAGACAAAATGTATTATGAGGTTCAATGACTTATAGCCAAGCCTGATGATGCATCAAGTGGTCACATGAAATATTAAGTGGTTTGATGACGTAGTTTGTTTGCTTGTGTCGTTCAACCACATTCAACTCAGACGTAATAAACTTAGCATATATTTTGTTTTATGTTTTATTTTGATTGTTTTAAGTGACGTTCTTAGATGGGGATGGCTTGTGAGGACGGGAGAAAGCCGACTGGGATATATATTGTTCTTCTACCATGACCACTCTTTTTGCCCCCCCCCCCCTCCAACCATCGTACTCTCTGACAACTGACAGGTTAGTATTGAATTAATGCTATTATTTAAGAATACTCTGTCATAGTTTTGATGTACATATAATGTATTGTATCTTTATTGTAAAATTCATAATTTTGCATAAGTTATATGCAGATGTATACTTTACTTAGATAACGTTTTCTTACCGTATAGTTTGTAAATTAAGGCGAGTTGATGAAGCAGATGAAGCAGATGAAGCAGATGAGACGAGAAACGGATAGAGAAGCGAAAGAGGGTTTAAGGTTTAAAATCGTGGAAATGGGAGGAAGGACTCTGAAGTCAGAACATCAGAGGTCAAACCCAACTGCCACCCCGGCTTTAGAAGACATCATAGTTTTAAAACAACCTGTATTATGTACTAGCGACTTCGTCACATCGACGTTACCCGATTTCTTCTAAAAAAATAGCTCAAGAGAAGACGAAGGAGAAGGAGAAGGAGTTATTCATTCCCAACTGATGTTTCAATGCATAAGTGTTGTAAAAAAACAACATGCAAACCTTTTCGCGCCACAGTTCGAATAAGTTAATGAAGAAGAAAGTGTCAAAATGGCAATATATCCATATGATTTTAATGCCTGAATGTTATTAAAAAAGGGTCTCATAAAAAATCAGTGTATTTTGTTATAGCTAGAAAGTGAGTTCGTCGCTTCGGTGTTACCCGATTTCCTAAGAAGTTGCTTAACAGAAGAAGAAGAAGAATAACGCATCACCCTTCCCTATTTTCCAATACATAAAGAGTAGCAAGAAGGACCCCTTGCGCTAATATCGTAGAATGTAACCATTTACATCAAAACCTTCTGAAAAACGCCATTGGTATGTCATTTATAAAGTGTTAAAAGCTCAGCCAAGTCCACCTATAAATACACTGGTAAATTCGTTTCAGGTGCGTAGCGAAAGTTCTGAAAAGGGAGGGGGGGCAACCATGTAATTTAGCAAACCAATAATGAGATATGTTATAAAATGTGCAGACTAAAAGCATTGTCTCAAGTGGGGGGGGGGCATTTCCCATGTACATTTGCGTCACGCTCTCCCTCTCTCTCTATCTATCTATCTCTATCTCTCTCTCTTTC
>JAUUEB010477412.1:0-19583 GCA_032362205.1 Clione limacina | reverse complement strand
CATTGTTTACCTATGAGAAATTCCAACGCGATCCATTCAGTCTTCAGTTTTTAAAGTACATTTTTCAAGCAGCTGATGGAGCAAGGGTTCGCTCACGGTGCAGGTAAACGTCGAGTAAAGATTTTTAAGAACGTTCAGTCTGCTGGACTGGACGACCAGCACCCTTATTTAAACACATACCCCAAAACTTGTATTTGGAACACTCCGTTATTCAATTCTGAATTGCAAGCCGGTTGCTAAATTGATCTAAGATGGAAATTTAAACAGAAGTGTGAAAAGTCTAAAAACATCAATCAGGCGTCTTGACTTTAAGTTGTTAAACAAACGTTAAATTTACATATCGGGTGTTAAAAAAAAGTTACCGTAATCAGTGGCATGTTAACTCACGACATATTAAAGCTAAAGACTTAATATTTTGTACACAGATGCTTTGTGATGTCAACTTTGGTCATATGAAATTCGTGCAAAATATGTTCAAAAGTATGATTACAGCAACGAAACAAAATATGTTGACCAAAAACAGCCATATTATAAGATTTCAAGGGGAATACGGGGTCTTTCAAAATCTTAGACCCCTGGCCAGGCAAACTGACAATATTTAAGACAAAACCGATAACTTGACAACAAACAAGTATTTATTCTTACTCTAAATCCAAAATTTAAATTGATTCCAACATTATCTACTATGTCTACATCTTGGTTTGCTAAAAGCACCAAAATAAAGCAGTGTATGAAAACGATAGAGACATAAACTAACCAAATTGTCAAATTTTACCTAATTCTTTTGATGGCTGTTTTTTAACTATATCGAAATTCATTTTGCTGATTTTTATATATATGTAGTAATTTGCAATATCATTCCATATCTAAAAACACAATTGCGGCTTAAGCTTTAATTTGGACATTGCGGTGTTAAGGTCACTTCAGTATGAAAACAGCTAAAATTACAGAGGTTACTAAAATCTGTACTGAAAGTAGACCAAATGTTGCATGGTTATTAAAATGCGGTTGAGAGATGAGATATATTTGAGGTCAAATATATTATATCGATTGACATGATGCGTCCCCCCAGTTTGGCTGACAAGGAGGTCAAGAACTATTTTCCTTGAAATCTTATGATATGCTTGTTTTGGGTCAACATATTTTTTTCGTTGCTGTGGTCATACTTTTGAAGATATTTTGCAAGAATTTCTTATGACTACATGTGACACAATACAGCATCTGTGTACGAAATATTATGTCTGTAACTGTAATATTTCTTGGCTTAACATACCACTGATTACGGTTACTTTTTTAACAAAGGGAAAACATGTATGACGTTGAATAAGGACATCGGATTTCTTATTAAACACTTGTAAATTAAGGGCCAAAGCTTTTCCGATCATAACGACAAAATATTTTGCTTATAAATGCAGACTGATAACTACAATTCAAAATCACTAAAGGGTTTAGAGCATTTGATTGGATAGCAAAATATATATTAACTGGGTATCATTTTCATCTTAGTGATTTTATTGTAACACCTATTAAGCCGAGGTTCCATCGCATGATACGAAAACATTACTGAACATTCACGAAATTAAAAGCAGACTTCCGCACTGGTGCGTCGTGAATGCACCTTCATAAGGGAATAATCATGTGTCGGCCGTGATTTCTTTTTTTTAACCAGGAAAATATATCATTTTAGGAAAAAATGTATCTCTAACCAGGCCAGAACGTGGGTGAAAGTATTTTTCTAGTAAGTAAAATAAAACGTTGGTTATGTGAGCGTTATAGGCGGAATTAGTCCTTTACATTCATACACGAAGAAGAAAGGTTTAATTTGAGTTACAGCCTACAATATCTTAATGGAATTAACAAAACTAATACAAAGACATTATATTATAATATTGTGATCAAAAACAGAAAAAAGCATAATATTATGATTTGTTTTGCTTCTCTTAATATTATGATATTGTTAAATTCATGTTGATAGTTTATACACAAATATTACTTGCTAATAAACTTCAAAGGTGTTCGATTAATTCTTTTATGCTTCGATTATATAATCAATTGAATCCTGAATTGAATTTTTTTCCACTTCTGTAGTTACTATTATTACGAGTTCCAAAAATGGAAAAGATCATTTTACATCGATGTCACCGTATAAGTCTATAATGTAGGAATTTCAATAAAATATAGCTGACAAAACAATTAGCCAGCAAAATTGTTTATGGTTCACAAAAAGCTTTGAGTACGCAAAGGGGAATACGCAATTTTTATGTCCTGGTTCAACCTGTATGGTAATTACTTACAACCTTATTTTTTTATATTATGTCAGAGAACGTTTTTATTAAACATTCAAATTACATACGTCAAGCGACAAACAATACAAAGTACGACAACGTGACAAAATTTAAGAGATAAGATTAAAATTAAAACTACATACTTTAGGCTTGTCGCCATATGTCGTCTTTCACACAGTTTTACGTGTTTACGAAAGCTTCAGTTCTACGATTCATAGGAAAAAAAGCAGTACATATTTATTGATAAGAACCGGTATCTAATGCAGGTACAAAGTACTATATAATATTTAGAAACGTAGAAAGGAGCAGCACAAAGTCATAGTACTGGCCTTGTACTCACAAGTATTGTCAAGATGTTATCCTTGTGGGTTGTTTTCTCAGCTGCAGTGGCTTTGAGTAAGTATCATTTTTCTATCATATTATTCGTTTTATACAAAACATAACTGTAAGCTATTTCAATAGGCAAAACCTTTTTTAACTCTTGTGTTTATTTTATCATCTATCTTATTAAAGAACCATTGTAAAACTGGCAGCAATGCCAAAATGTCACCTTTTTTTAAATTATGTTGAATAACATTTAATTGATTACATCCACAAAATAATGTATTTCTTAGTTTCCTCTCAACCTCAAAAAGTTGGTAGATGTAAGTAATAAATGTTCAGCTGTATCGATGGGAGGATAAGAACATAATCTAAGGAAAGTATAAAAAAGAATTGTTGCTAAAAAGCACTGTAATTGCCAGACAAATTACATGCCTTTTATTTGTTCCTCTATATTACATTTTACACTAAGCACTCAACTGAACAATGCATTTTACTCACGAAGAACACTCAAAGTCACTTAAAAGGTTTTATCTGATTCGTCACGTCAGACTTATGCTTATTTTGGTTGTGGAGATTAAAATATGACCATTTTAAATTTTGACCTTATCAGTGGTGAGATAGCGTTACCATTTTGAATTTTGACCTTACCAGTGGTGAGATAGTGTCTTGATGACGTCTAGG
The DNA here is from genome assembly GCA_032362205.1 of Clione limacina. Lineage (NCBI taxonomy): Eukaryota > Metazoa > Mollusca > Gastropoda > Pteropoda > Clionidae > Clione > Clione limacina. Next base: position 16,293 of record JAUUEB010477412.1, on the reverse strand, counting down.
CCAAGCTGGACCTCATGACAAGAGAACTAATGGTTTTACCGTTGGAAAAATCTGATGTCTATTAACACTTAGGACCATTAAAATCCAAGTACAGTTGAGTCATTGAGGATGAAGAGAAACATCCCCCCTCCCTTAGTCACTCATAAAACCAACAACTCACAAACCAACAATTCTCAATCTGCGTTAACAATCACAACTGTCAGTGAGTTTGTTGAAAATTATACCATATATTTTTTTTTAATAAGACAAATCTTTATTTTTTATTAATTCAAAAAAATGACATTGACAATGTTATACAATTTGTGGAGGGGGGGGGGGTGCGCGCGCGTGTGCGTGTCTATTACATATATTAGAATCTGTGTTAGTGTGATTGTGTTGTGTTATTAAGTAGTAATTTTGTCATTAAGTTATATCATTGTGCATGAAGTATGAATACATTTAATGTACATGTCTATAATTTAATTCAAACATAAAGTAACATCATTGTGCATGATGAGTAAATGTAACGTACATGACTATAACTAAATTCATATTTTTCAATACACATTCTTTTCAAAAGATTCTGGTCCCCGTTATAAAAAGCAAGTGCTTCGGTTCAATTTGTCCCCGCACCCCACATGAAAACCTAACTACGCCCCTGACCACATGTTTATAGAATATCTAGACCTGGAACTGTTATGCTCATAATTTTTAATATAATTCAATACGCCCTTACTGCTATTATGGAGTAATGGACTGTTTTAAGTCCGACCAATAGTCGGGGGGAATGAGGGGTTTCTCTCCCCCCCCCTCCGCCATGACTCAATCGGACTTCAATTGTATTGATCCTTACGGTATATAGACACAAAATTTTGCCTTTGCCAAAAAATCAATTGGACGAACTGACCATTAGGACTGACCGCAAATGAAAGACGTTGCCGAGACGATTACAAATATATATTTGTTTTTACGGTACGACCATTAGTTCTCGAGTTATGAGCTCCAGCTTGACCGTGACGTCATAAATTCAGAATGTTAACACTGAAAGGGTCCAAAAAAATTGTCGTATCTTAATGTTCAGCACCAATGAAAAGGGTGAAAGGACACTTCTAAATCCGATGAAAACAAAATTAGTTAGGTGCACATCGTATATAGTGATATATAGTAAAATACTGCGTTTTATGAAGAAACCCTCATTTGAATATATATTTGTATCATAGGAAATAACGAAAATAAGTTCTTTCTGATACGAACCAATTTACAACGAATTTATTGGCAAACTATGTTTTAAGATTTCTAAAGTGTTTTCTATCAATATATTGTAAACAATAACTTTTTGTATTGAAAATCGACCCGTGCAGTGGTCTTGATCAGTGGCATATTAGTTAGAATTACATCATTTCATGGGTGAGTACACATTTGCATGACCCTTGTACGAATCAATTAATAATAAAATATCGTTGTAAATTGATTCGTTTGCAAAGAACCACACAATGTGTTCTTCTTCAAAACCTTTGACATTGAACAAACATTCTTTTTGACCTCATCCACATTCACGAGATAAAAAATAAGCCTTTTTGGGGTTTTTTGCAATTACCAAAGGATAAACTTAACAACACTTCGATCAGAAGTTTATTTCAACTAGAATTCGTATCACTTACAATTCATCGTTTTGGTCATTACGCCTTCTCTTCGATCAATTTTATCTCGAGACAGAGACTCAGTTCTTTTTTTAAAAGAAATTTTGAATCAAAAGAAGGAGATAAAATACAGGTGTATCATGAATTTTTCCTTTTAAGTATCATAGGAAATAACGAAAAAAGGTCTTACTGATATGAACTTCACCTCTCACAAATATGTAGAAGCTTTAAGCTTGCGTACTTAACAAAACAAATTTGGAACGTTAATTTGTAAAGTTCAATATTGCGAGCGCCAAAAGATAACCTGGTGTGCAATTTTGAAAATGAAAGTAAGAGTTTATGATTAATTAATAGGTGCTTAAATGATCAAGTAATAATGTCCGCGTTTCAAATAAAGAGCATCATTGTGACGAACAAACCGTGTAAGGTTTAAGTGAAGAACATACCAACAACAATGGCCTCCTACTAACTACTAGTTAAGCTTAATTATAGTAGATATATAGGGTAAATACTCATTAAAAAACAAGCACCAAGCTTGGTAAATGGATGTTACTAAATAAGTTTCATATCAATCGACTTTATAGATAGTCAGGCTCCCAAGAAAAATATTAATATGTGTTACTTAGAAATAAAATCCAAAACTGGTAATTATGCGAATTTAACTTTTGTAGACCATATATCAAACATAAGAGCAATTAGTTGATAGTCTTGTTAGTGCTCAGTATGAAATAGTTTCATTTGTCAAAACTTCACCATAAACACTGTTCATAAATACTCTGCATTTCACGACATCTCATTACTGTTTGTTATTATTTTAATTCTTGAAACAGGTAGGGCCACAACAGTAGACGACTGTCCAATCAATCTGATACGGGGCGCTTCCCTTCTGGCTTCAAATGGTTACTGTTACTATTTTGCAACGGACAAGTCTCTTACTTATAAAGCCGCTAATGAAGCCTGCAAGCACAACGGAGGAACACTGGCTCTTGTAAAAACAGAGGAAATTCAGGACGTTCTTTACAATCGTTTGACATACGGACTTGGATTCTGGGGTGAAGTATTTATAGGATTGAATGATGTTCAGACAGAAGGAAAATACATGTGGGAAGACGGCACATCTCTTGGTAAATGGCAGAACTGGGCACCTGGTTACGGACCTGAAGATAAAACATTTGATACTAAATTTTCGTGGATGAGAGATTGTGTCACTTTAGACATAACAAAGGGTGGAAAGTGGGTTGATCAGCATTGTGAGAGCGGTTGGTTATTCGGTGAAAACAGGCCATTTATTTGTCAATTCAAAGCAATTCCTACAAAAAAAACAAATAAACCATCTACATCTTTACCCATAACTCCAAATCCCACAACTGCAAAACCAACAACGTTAAAACCTACAACTCCTAAGCCCACAACTTCTAAACCAACAAGTCCAAAACATACAACTCCAAAACCCACAACTCCCAAACTCACAACTACAAAACCCACAACTCCCAAACTCACAACTCAAAAACTCACAACTCCAAAACTCACTACTCCTACTCCAAAGCCCACAACTCCAAAACCCACAACTTCAAAACCGACAACTTCAAAACCGACAACTTCAAACCCGACAACTTCAAAACTTACATCTCCGACACAAACAACTCCCACACCTTCAACTACAATGCCCACAACTCCCAAACTAACAACTCCAAGACAAATTACTCAAAAACTAACAACTCAAACATCCACTACTCTTCAACCAACTTGTCCGCCATTTGTGTGTCCCACGGACTGTTCAATGGACGGCTATAAAAACGACCCAGTGACAGGTTGTGCTGTGTGTGAGTGCGATATCTGAAAATAAATAAATATTCTTCAAAAACATTTATGTGCTATCCTTCAACGTATCAGGGCACAATCGATAGCTATAACTTGACGAAATTAAAAATAAATTTAAAAAGCCATTGTTTGTTATTTTTCCATATTAATCATTTTGAATTTTTCTCTTCTTATCTAATTTTATGAAGTATTCAATGATATTTGATACGCATAACGATTTCATAAAGGCATTTTGTGATTTGATTTGAATTTCACTTCAAGTGTTAATTTGTAACATGTAAATGTATGATAAGAGAGCTACAACTATGTATCAACATTTAATTCAGACAGGTAGAAACAGTATAAATCTTTTAAAAACAAGAAGACGTGAATTGTCGACAAATTTAGAGGTTTCTGAATTTAATCAAGTGATATTTACAAACAACATTATCGAGAACAATGGTATCAGTAAAGTCCTTTCCATGGCTTGATAACACTTCAGTAGATGATGATATTTTTCAAAGTTTAAAAAATAGAATCAGAAAATGGTAAGCTTAATTCTCTACATCATATGTTTATCCTATTAAACCCATTCGCAAATAAACATTTCATAATATAAGAAAATATTATCGATGTTACACAGTTGAGCAATTCATACTCTGTTGTGTATTGTAATTGCGTATCTCAGCTTGAATTGGAGCAACAAATGTGTTTGTTTTCATTAAGACATGTATACCTATAAAGCACCTGCCCTGTAACAACTGTTATAGAAACAAGATTCTTACATCTGAAATACTCAACTATTTAACTTGTGTCTTTTACATCTATTAATGTTTATTTAAATATAGAAAGTATTTAAAATCTTCATTCAGGAAATTAAATTCCCTTTAAATGATTCATAACTGGTGAAAAATGAAAATTATTGCCAAAACACCCGGACACAAACTTTCATTAATTGTGTTGCCCTCTTATTTCTACTAAATTATTAGCACATTTTAAAAAAGTTAAGCACAAAGAAGTGATTAATTTGCCTTTCTGACTCATGCTCATGAGTTGAGTTAAATATAGTTTTTATGGACCATTTAGTCATTAAAATGGGAAATGTTCATTCCTTTGCTGTTTTCTAAACCTATAACAAGATTTTTAACATCGTTGTTAAACAAGACCAACTTCTTTTCCTCACAAGACAGTTTGTTATATAAGTAGAAGTCTGCAAGTGTTGTCTAGTGGTAAATTAACGTTGCATTATAATGAACTGTTTCTTAAATTGTAATTTGTTATCAGATACACGGAATCCTCTTGTTTTGTTTAAATCTCCAATTCAAATGATTGAATCATCCCGTTTTATCAGTGTTTATAAATTTTGTTATTTGGATCTTTTACACCAACAGTCGAGTTGGTTTAATTCATAGCTAGATACCTCTTTGATTCATGACAAATTATTGAGATGAATCTTTAAAAGAGATTATTCGGAGGAGGCAAATGGGGTGGTTGAATTACCCTTGCTCACGTTAAAACCTTATCACATAAAGGCACTGGTAGTCAACGAGACTTTTGCGTGACTGATGAAAACGTTTGCTCTCTTTTCTATGGATTAGTCTCCCCTCTCAGAGTGAAAATGAGAAACGAACAATCATAGTAAAGAAATGAACTCAAATATTGAAATAGTTATTATTATTTTTCATAAAAGAAGATAACATTTCAATTATGTATTAACAAAATACACTTTTGAATCTTCAAACTAGGCACTGCACTAACACATCAAGATTGTCTTTTATTTCTCTTTTGAGAAACGAGTAATTTACATATATACGGAGATTCCTGCTTCAACTTTGTTTTTGATGAACACAGAAATTATGAAGATGCTGAAAGATATTGTAAAAATTATGGAGGGGCTTTGGCATTGGTCAAGACACCAAAAAATAGACACTTTTTTAGATAAGATAACAAAGACATACAAGGTCTAGTTGTTATAGGTCTGAATGACTTTAATCTATAAGTCAGTTTATCTGGGAAGACGTCAAACGTCCTGGAAATGGGGTGCGTTTTGACTTACTTAACAACTGTGTCACTTTAGACACAACCAACATGTCCACCGTTTTCTCGTAACCTAGACTGTAGAATGGATGGCTATAATACTGACCCAGTAACAGGTTGTGTGTCTGACGGCCAAAAAGGAACAACACTGACTAACGACATGATTTTTTTCTAATCATATCTCATATGCTGTTTGTATTCAATTCAAATTACCCTGGTAAACTAATCTTTCAAATTAACCAAACAGAATATCAATGTGTAAATGGATGTCTTATGATAAATCAAAATGTAAAACCGTAATAGCATCAGCTTCATATACTATCATACGGCATATTCTTCTGATAGTATTTTGCTTACACACTTTAAAAAAAAGTAAGATATAAAAAACCGCGGCTATATGATGTCATAGTCTACTTGTAGAGTTATGTACACACAAGTGAAAGTAAATCTTGTTTCATTCCCAACAAAAGCCAATGTGAAGACAGACATTAATTTCATTTGTTTGAAAAGCGCAATTTCGGCTATTCCCATACTAATTGTATTAAGTCTCTCGAAATGGGGAGGTCATATTTTTTTCTGACCCGTGAAATTCCCCCTCTCTCCTAGATACGCGCCTGACCTATCCATGTCAGGCAACTAACCTAGGTTCTCTTTGTTGGAGACATTTGCGGAAAAAAAATAAACAATCCCCATTTTTGCATCTAACCTCGTGAATATCTGAGCTCTCAAAGGACAACAAACTCGATTGCTTTCCTTGACACTCGGGGCGTAATTTTATGTCTATGCTATGTTAAACTCCTTTGAGTAGGTCTATTAGTCACAAAATACTCTTAGCCACAAGTTTATCAAATCAAACTATAGCCCAACAATGGCTTTATGATAATCTCAACTTTGGTCAGGCGAAAATTCAGTTTGATTTTGAAAATCCAAGAATGTGACGTTAAATCAGCAAAAGTCTGAAATCAAATACAATTTTTGCTGAGGGGTTATTCTCTTTAGGTTGTATTTTGACTTAATACGATTTTCAAACATCTTTCATCTAAAATTTGCTGTTAACTTATTCAGATGCGTGTATCTTTTTTAAGTTGTAACTAAGGCTTTTGTGGATTAAGAACAGTTCTTTGCACCTTTCAGCATTTCGTCATTTGCGTTTGGGTTGTATTTAGAACTAGCGACATTGTAGCGTCGGTGTCACCAGACTAAGAATAACAAGTTTTTAATGCATAAATGTTATTACCCCCCCCCCTCCCCACTCCCCCCTCCCCCCGTGAAGTTTAAACTCAAATGATCAGCAGCAAAATTGGCCATGAAAACGACTGGCCTCTAAAATGTTAGCCAGATGTGCCTAACTCTTATCAATGTCACAATGGACTTATTGCGTCTGACTAAGTAAAGAAGTTTTGGTTGTACTTCAAGACGTGTTAAATGTCCATATAACTCGCTTACGACGCTACATGCATTATACATTGTTAGGGGGAATGAAAGGTTTCTTTGCACCGTCAACGACTCAATTGGATTTAAATTTGTATTGATCCTTTGCTTATTCAGACACAAATTTTGCCTTTGCCAGAAATCAACCTGAACGAACTGACCTCTAGGGCTGACCAATGGTAAAGAAAATGCTCAAAATGGTTGCAAATTAAAGGTGTCACCGAGACAATTACAAATATGTATTTGTTTTCACTTTACGGCCTTAGTTCCCAAGGTATGAGGTCAAACTTAGCCGTGACGTCTTCAAGACAACATCTCACCACTCATGAGGTCAAAAAATAAAATGGTCGTATCTTAATGTGTATCACCGAACGTAACTACAGCTCGATGAGACGAATCAGATAAAACATTTTAAGTGACTTTTGGTCACTTTTTCGTAAAAAATCGCCTTTTTAGTTAGGTGCTCAGCGTATATAGTAATATATAATTTAAGAAAAGCCTTTTCGGTTTCAATGGCAATTGACGTGCCTAATTTATCAGCGCTAAATTGAACTTAGTATTTATTGTTTACTAACAGTGTATAATATCTCTAAATTGAGGTCACCAAAATATTCATGATGCAAAAGAGTTTATGAGATTAAATAAGTGCTTTTATGAAGAAACCCTCATTTGTTTTGTAAATTGACTCGTACAGAGGCCTTGACCAACGGTAAATAAGTTAGAATTACACCATTTCATGATTAAGTACTCAAGTATTCCATCTCTAGAACTACTCAATTACATGACCCCTTTACGAACCAATTAACAACAACAACATTTGGCAAACAGTGTTTTAGGTTCCTCAAAGAGTTTTCTAACAATATATTGCAATCATTATGATACGACCATTTTATTTATTGACCTTATCAGTGGTGCGTTATTCTCTTGATGACGTCACGGTCAAGCTTGACCTCATGAATTAAAAACTAATGGTGGTACCATAAAAACAACCATTTTTTAACCATTGGTCAGCCTTAATGCTCAGTTTGTTCAGGTTGATTTTTTTGGCAAAATGTCTATATACGCTAAGGATCAATAAAATTCAAGTCCGGTTGAGTCATGGAGGGGTGCAGAGAAAGCCCCCCCCCCCCCGGATAAATCTGCTTATTGTGGTTGCTAAAAAAATGTATAACTTACACCACGATTCAAGATTAATCTATTGGGTCAATAGCACGAACGGGCAAAATGTTATACTCGGATTAGTCTCCTGAAACATGGCTAGATTTTTTGCATAAATCCTGTCTTTTTGCATATGAGACCACTTTTGAGGCCTCATACTTTCATTAAGAATGTTAAAAACACATGCATTTTAAATATTTTAATGAGTCCAATTTGCGCAATTAAAGCTAACAATGTTTTTCAATGTTTTCAAACTGTGATTTGCATGAAATTTTAAAACTATGTGTAAATAGTACACTCTGTTGCGCCCAAGATCTTTGTTTTGGTGGCCGTATTTTACATAACCATGAATCGAATAACGTTTGTGAAAAACAACAAAGAGAAACAAATATATGACTTCCAATAAAGACATAAGTTGTATTATTAAAACCAGTGCCAAAATTTCATCGTTACGACAAAACATGTGTTTATAAGTTCATACTGATTACTACAATTCATAAACACTAAGAGGATCCGGGGTGTTTGATTGGATAGTTTAACATATGTTATCTCGCTTGGAATGATTTGTATCTGAAAAAAGTGTGTGTATGTTTTAAAGCTACCTATTTTCCGATATCGCTTTACGTGTTGCGGATATAAAATTGAATTTTCATGAAATTTCTACTGTGGTGAATGCATCTACATAAGGAAATACTCGTGTTTCATCCACAATTACTCTCTCGCAATAAGGAACACATATATTTGATCGGAAAATGGCATGGGCAGATATTTATATCGTAGAGATGTTGAAAGAAACATAAATCCTTTATTACCCGACACCTTATGACTAGTGACGGGTATTGTGATCTCCGTATTTTTCTGTTTGTCTGTGAACACCATAACTAATTGAATATAAAAATAAAAGGTGTATAAAGTAATACGATGCTGTAAAGTGACCACAGGAAGATCCGTAGTAAAGTCTAATAACATCTGTTGGCAATTAAAGGACATTTTTACTTATGTTTCTATCATTGATGGATACGCACAGTTATCATCCATTATGGTGTGTCAGTTTTTCATTTCGTTCAAAAAGCACTTATTGAATACGAAAACGTACGGAATCGTACGGAAACGTACGGAAACGTAAGGAAACGTACGGAAACGTACGGAAACGTACGGAAACGTACGGAAACGTACGGAAACGAGAACAATAATTTTCGATTATAACTACCAGCACTGGATTTCATCAACGCTATCGTGAAATAACTTTATTTTTCGTTCTTCGTCATTTCTTTCAGAATCATTTTACATCGTATTGTATTTGTACTCTCTCTCATGTTTCGAGAGCTGATAAGTTAAAAAATCTGGGTTGATGGAGCTTTACATGTGGCAGAAGAAAATAATAAATTGGAAAGGTACTGAAGCATTTTTGCTGTATAATGTTGTGTCGGGTTTCTACTACGCCTAAGTACTAGTTTTCTAGTTAGAATATTGCGATTAAAAATATAAATAATATTCTATTATGATTTGTTTTACTTCTCTAAAAATTATGTTACTAAAGCCAACTTCATTTCATGTGGATAGTAGAAATACATTTATTATTTGCAAATTTACGCCGGCTTTGATTTATAATATCTTGAATCTCGACTTTTATCATAATACGTTCTTTATTTCGTTAGAACTTCTGCTGTTATTATAACATCGAGGTCGAAGAAATGCAAAGATTGAATTTGATCGATGTGATCTTATAATCTTTGATATAGGAATTGCAATGAAATATAGCTCACAAAGCAATGGACCAGTAAAATATGGTTCACCTAAAGTTTTCAGTAGGTTGTTAAAGGCGAATACACAATTGTTTATGTACTAGTTCAACCCACATGGTAACTACTTGCAACCTCGCGTTTTCCTACTACGTCACAAAGAGTTTATATCAAAATCTCATAATTATTTCAGTTACAAACGTCAAGCGATAAAAACTACTAGTTCGACTGCGTGACAAAATTCAAGAGATAAGACTAAAAATAGAACAACATACTACATGCTTGTTCAACACAAGATACTACATTCTTGGTTCCATATGTCATTTCTCACACTTGTTTACGTGTTTATGAACACTTAAATCCTATCAGGCGCGTAGCCACGATTTTGAAATGGGGAAAACCTTGGATACTATCAATCGAAAGATTTGTTTAGGTTAGTCATAAACGGTGTAAATTTAAGTATTTCATATCTCAAATTGGGGGGAGCATTCCCACATGCACCCTCTGGCTACAAGTCTGAGTTCTAGCATTCATATAAAAAGGCGTCTAGGTTTAAAGATAAGACTTTGATATCTCAGACAAAGACATAGTACTATAAAAGATATAGAAACATAGAAGGTAACAGCACAGTCATATTACTGGCCTTGTTCACTCAAGAATTGTCAAGATGTTGTCCTTATGGTTTCTTTTCTCAGTTGCAGTGGCATTAAGTGAGTATCCCTTTTCTATTAATGACTATTCCATTTTTTTCCAAACCTTATGCTTCTTGAATAGGTAATAGCATCCATAACAGTGTGTTTTTAATAACCTTTAAGCCATGGACAAGTCGGTAGATTCTTTAAATCATAACTGTTCGTGTGTATTGCTGGGCGTAGCCAGGGCGATTTTGAAAGGGAGGAACAACCTTTGATATTATCAAAGCATTGCCCGCGAAGCTGCCGAAATTTTTGAGACTTGTAAAAATTGTGCAAATGTATAGCATTTGGATAGCAATGGGGGACATTCCCCCATGCCCTCTGGCTACGCGCCTACTAGTGTCGCTTGAAAACTAACTTTTGCATCATGACTTGGCCGTTATTACTTATATATGAATTTTGTGTGCACGTAAACGTTAAATCATAATTAATATGCGGACACTTATAAAGAGCCAATAACTTTGTTTCTTTTTGGTAAAGTAAAAAAGGTTGGTATCTACCGCGATATCATTCAATTTAGTTTTTAGATGAACATAGAATTAGAAACATAAGAGAGAATACCAATGAGAACAAAGAAAAGAAGACACACGAAAAATAGAACGCACATTTTTAAGAAGGAAAAACACACACAAAAATGCATAGACAGATCTGATTAACAACAGTTGTTTTCATTGTTAAATATTAATTGTTTCTTTCTAAGATTTTACCCTGTCACATTAACTGCTGCATTTTATAGGCATTGCATTTTGTATCACAAATCGTAACACACATTATAAAAAATATTGTTACCGAAAAAATAATTTTGTCCAGTTTTATCGAAGAAAGAAAGACTTTCATAAATTGGCTTAATTTGTAACGGGGTACGGATTCAAGAAAATTATCCTCATATTTTTGCTGTACAGTAGCCTTTGACCAAGCAGCCCCAACCCTTTGTCGATAAGGACAAAAATATGTTATAATGTTTAATTAATTCAAAGCAATAGCACAAAGACGCTAAAAATAAACTGTTGGCCTTCAATCATTTTATTATTTCTAAAACCATATGTCAGATTACATAATGTTTCGAACAGATTTATATCTTAAATTATAACATTTTTTTAGTAAAGTAGCTGCCATATTACAATTTTTAGAAAATGATAATGATAATCAGGATAGCTCGAATTCACTCAGGTCATTTGTGTTTTGGCAAAAAGGCTAGAGAATTAAACAAATATATTGTGAAAGTGAAACGTGTCGACTAAGGGAAAAATTACTGTTAGCATATAAGATAAAGAACCAGTAGTATTTCCTCTGGCAAAACTTCAGTGTGATGATTTTGTAAATTTATAAGCATCTAGGAAATATCTCAACTTGGTTTTCGTATCATTTTGATTTTTGAAACAGGTGTGGCCACAACAGTCGACGACTGTCCAGCCAATCTGATACGAGATGAATCCCTCCAAGTTTCTAACGGTGTCTGTTTCTATTTCTCAATCCATAAGCCTCGGGAATACAATGCTGCTAAAGAATCCTGCAAGCATAACGGAGGAACATTGGCTCTTGTAAAAACAGAAGAAATACAAGATTTTCTCTATAATCATTTGCAATACACATATGGATATTGGGGCCAGGTATTCATAGGATTGAATGATGTCCAAGAAGAGGGAAAGTTCATGTGGGAAGACGGCACAACTCTTGGTAAATGGCAGAACTGGGCCCCTGGTTACGGACCTTCTGGGTCTTATTGGGATGCTACATTTTCGTTTTTGAGAGACTGTGTCACTTTAGACACAACACAAAATGGACGGTGGGTTGATGATCATTGCGAAGGCGGTTGGTTTGTTGGCAAAAGAAGGCCATTCATCTGTCAGTTCGAGGCAAGAACTGTTACAAAACAAACTAATAAACCCTCTTCAAGACCGCCAACTTCCAAACCCACAACTCACAAACCAACTACTCACAAACAAACAACTCACAAACCCACAACTCACAAACCAACTACTCACAAACCAACAACACACAAACCCACTACTCTCAAACCCACAACTCCCAAACCCACTACTCCTAAACCAACAACTCCAGAACCCACGACTCTATAACCCACGACTCCAAAACCTACAACTCACAAACCCACAACTCAAAATCCCACTACTTCTCAACCAACTACTCCTAAACCAACTACTCTTAAACCCACTACTTCAAAACCCACAACCCCCAAACCTACTACTCCTAAACCAACAACTCCAGAACCCATGACTCTAAAACCTACAACTCACAAACCAACAACTCCAAAACCCAGTACTCCTAAACCAACAACTCCAAAACCTACGACTGAAAAACCTACGACTCAAAATCCCACTACTCCTAAACCCACTACTCCTAAACCAACTACTTCAAAATCCAGAACTCCCAAACCCACTACTCCTAAACCAACTACTCCTAAACCAACTACTCTTAAATCCACTACTTCAAAACCCACAACTTCTCAACCCACTACTCCTCAACCCACTACTCCCAAACCAAAAACTCCAAAACCCATTACTCTTAAACACACAACTAAAAAACCCACAACTCCAAAACCCACTACCCAAAAACCTACAACTCACGAACCCACTACATCAAAACCCACATCTCCAAAACTGACTACTACATAACCTACTTCTCTAGAACACACTTCTTGAAAACCCAATACACAAAAATCCACTACCCAAAGACGTACAATTTCAAAACTCACTACTCCAAAACCAACAGCTCCAAATCCACTACTCCTAAACCCACAACTTCAAAACTCATCACTCCAAAACTTACAACACTTAAGGTCAAAACTACACAAAAACCTACAAAACCCAAACAAACAGCTCAAAAACATATGTTAACCAACAGCTAATGTAATATGCTTAGCACTTCGAGGCCTGAAACTGCTATGCCAACAATTCCAAACAACAGCCAAATAATCTACACCATGTACGCCATTTGTGTGAGAACTGTGGAACTGAAAGCTATAATTGTGACTACGTGACAGGTCGTGCTGCTTTTGCAGACGAAGTCTCAAAATAAAACATCTTCTTCAAAAGCATTCTTGTGTCACCAACAAAGGAATTACGGAACACTCGAAGCTGAACTGAATAAAATTGAAAAAAAACTATTTTCTTAATGTTAACATGATTGTAACCGAATATGTTTGGTCATGTTATTTCTTTTTCTGCTTAATGGTGACAATGATGTTAAAATATAGCATTTTGAAGCTATGTTCAGTTACCTATTAGTTTATTATTTAAATATAAGCCAAATAAATATATATAGTCGAAATAGCCAAAAATAGACATAAAGGAGGACCGTACTCTCCGTACAGACCACTCTGTGACCATGTCCTTGAGACAAAACGACATAACATCGCTATTTGCGTTTTGCCCATTCTAATCATTTATGCATATGCATTTCTAATACCTATATTACCAAGAACATGCCTATGCGCTAAGTGTTGCTAATTTAGATTTAGGTAAGAAATATTGATTTAATACACATAGTAAGACAAAAATGTTAATTTAATATAAACTATACTATGTGATTATCTCGCCGGATGTTTTCAATAAAAAAAAAAGCGGAATAAACACTGACTCAACTCACTTCAGTTGTTTCCAAATCTTTCATGTGGTGTGTCTAACATACCACATACCTGGCGAAACGCCCAAGATAAAGAATGTGTTTACCATTGTAGTGAGGTCGGTTGGTGTTTTTTTTCTTTTCACAAACCTTGTGTTTTAAATTGATCGAGACTCTACTTATTGCAGAAAAAGAAAATTGTTTTGCATTTTTAGCTCAAGGTGTGTGATAGTCTTTTTGGCAATATTCTTTCAGACAATACATGTTATCATATGGTAATTGTTTTTCGCAAACTATTTCTAACATCAACATATAGTTTTAAGGTCGCAAAAACTAGTCATAATCAAAGAAAGGGTCAACTTAGTTGAATGCGTGTGTTTTTATTTCTTTATCTTTTTACTGATTTATTTTCATTTTTTTGGGGAGGGTTTAAAGAAACTCAACGCAAAAACAATGTGTATAACTATGGTAAGAATCCCCCGACGACATGACACTTTCTATTGGTAAAGAACATTACGAACATTTCCTTCACTCTACCTAGATGTAACATGATAATTATTATAAAGCGGTTGTAAAGCTTATTGAAATACGGCTCATAAATAGCAAACATTATCAATATTTTTAATCTACATCTATGTAAGATAAAGTAATTGAGGTTCGTATTATTTTGATTTAAAACAGGTGTTGCCACAACAGTCGATTACTGTCCAGACGAATCACTTCAAGGTTCTAACGGTTTATGTTTTGTTTTCGCAATGAAAGAGCCTCGTGGATATAATGCAGCAAATAAATTATGCAACCAAAAGGGGGGAACATTGGCTTTAGTAAAAACTCAAGAAATCCAAGATTTGCTTTACAGTCATTTGAGATACAAATATGGATACTATTGGAGTCAAGTATTCATAGGTTTGAATGATGTTACGGAAGAAGGAAAATACACGTGGGAAGACGGCACATCTCTTGGGAAATGGCAGAACTGGGCACCTGGTTCTGGACCTCTTGGAAAGTATATAACGGATATTAAATTGTCGTTTTTGAGAGATTGTGTCACTTTAGACACTACACAGGGTGGAAAGTGGGTTGATGATCATTGAGAAAGTGGTTGGTTTATCGGCAATAAGAGGCCATTCATTTGTCAATTCAAAGCAACAACTTTTTTTAAGAAAACAACCAATAACCCCTCTACATTTTACCCATAACTCAAAAGCCAAGAAAACCAAAGCCAACACCTTTCAAATCAACAACACCAAAATCTATGACGCCAAAACAACTCCAAGACCAACAACTCCAAAACCAACAACTCCAAAACCAACAACTCCAAAACCAACAACTACAAAACCAACAACTACAAAACCAACAATTCCAAAACCAACAACTCCGAAACCGAACACTTCTAAACCAACAGCGTAAGTTCCCAAAACGCCAGGACCTGTGACTAGTAACACAACGTATCAAAGATCTACAACAAAATATGCTAAACCCACATGTGCACCATTTCGCGTACCTTGGACGTTACAGGGTATGCTGAATGTGAATGCGATGTCTGAAAATGAATAAAGCTTCTTCCAAAACATTCTAGCGTCACCCTATAATGAATCGGGGCACAATTAAATATAGAATTGAATGCAATGAATAAAATATTGAAAGAAAAAGTTTTTCTTAATGTCTGCAGACTGGTTATGAAAATTGCTCTTTTTAGTTAATTCTGTGTCATAATGAATTATATGTTTATTACGCAGATTGCAGACTTCATAGACGAATTTTGCAATTTAAATTTTTATTTTGTGTTGATTTTAAATGACAAATGAGCTAACCTCTGTTAAAACATTTATTTCAGATAGCTTGAAACGGAATAACTAATCTTTAAAAACAAACCCATTTAGATTTTTGACGAGTTCAGAGGTTTTCGGAATTTTGCATTACACAGCAAAAACTCCCCTTTAATCGGGCATCTTTTTATCAATAGAAAAGGTGAAAACGACATTATCGAGAGCAATGTTATGTCACAACCTAATAATAGCTTTTTTTTAAAATGAATGAGTTTTTTTCAAGGCGTCATGCCCTCTTCAGTTGATAATTTCATTTTTAAATTTTTAAAGCCAAAAAAGAAAACAACTAATTCAATTCCCTACATTATGGGGTTATCCTCTTTATTCCATTCATAAATCAATTCATTCACGATACAAAAAATATAATCGCTGTAAAAAAAACACAGACAACACAGTTGAG